>PVJL010005962.1:36868-89828 GCA_004026885.1 Lyroderma lyra | reverse complement strand
CAGAATGATGATCTCCAGGTCCATCCATTTTGTTGCAAATGGCAATATTTCATCTTTTCTTACAGCTGAGTAATATTCCATTGTGTATTTGTACCACAGCTTCTTTATCCAGTCATCTGTCGCAGAGACCTTTGGTTGTTTCCATGTTTTGGCCACTGTGAACAACGCTACAATGAACATTGGGGTACATAAGTCTTTGCGGACAAAGGTTTTCAAGTTCTTTGGGTAGATCCCCAGAAGGGGGATTGTTGGGTCAAATGGTAGCTCCATTCCCAATTTTCTGAGCAACCTCCACACTGCCTTCCACAGTGGTTGTACCAGTTTGCACTCCCACCAGCAGTGTACCAGAGTTCCTTTTTCTCCACATCCTCTCCAGCACTTGTTATTCCTTGTCTTGTTGATAACAGCCATTCTCACAAGTGTGAGGTGGTATCTCATTGTGGTTTTGATTTGCATTTCCCTGGTAGCTAGTATACTGTTTTTATAGTGGCTGTACCAACTTTCTTTTCCACCAGCAGTGCATAAAACTTTCTTTTCCACAGGTTGATGATAGCAATTCTTGCAGGTGTATGGTGATATCTCTTTGTGATTTTGATTTGCATTTTTCTTTTTTTTTATTGTTAAATTTATTGTGGTGACATTGGTTAGCAAAAATTACATAGGTTGGAGATGTACAATTCTATACTTCATTGCCTATGTGTTGCATTATGTTTTCACCATTTAGAGTCAGTTCTTTCCATCACCATATATTTGACTTCCCCTCCTTTCTCTCCCACACACCCTCTCATCTCCCACCCTCTCCCCACTTGCCCGCAGGTAACCAATGAAGTTTTTACCATGTCTGTGAGTTTTTCTTTGTTGCATTTTTCTAATTGCTAGTGAAGTTGAGCATTTTTTAATTTATCTGTTGGCTGTCTCTTTGAGAAAAGTGTCTTTTCAAGTTCTTTGCCCATTTTTAAATTAGACTTTTTGTTTATTTTGTTGTTGAGTTGTATGAGTTCTTTGTATATTTTGGATATTAGTTCCTTATTGGAGGTGTTATTTGCAAATATTATCTCACATTTTGTTGGTTGTTTCTTTGTTTTGTAGATGGGTTACTTTGCTGGGCAGAAGATTTCTAGTTTCATCTAGTCCCATTCATTTATTTTTGCTTTTACTTCCCTTGACTTGGAGTTCAAATTCATAAATTCTTCCCTGAACTCAAAGTTCATAAGTTTAGTACTGATGTTTTCTATGTTAATTCTTTCTATTTATAAGCACAATATATGCTTCCATTTGTTTGTATTATTTTCAATTTCTTTCTTTAATTTCTTATAGATTCTCAAGTACAGGTCTTTTACCTTAGTTAAATTTATTTCTAGGTATTTTATTCTCTTTGAAGAAATTATAACTGGAATTATTTTTATTTATTTTTTCTGATAGTTTGTTATTGATGTATAAATTGTAATTTATTTCTAAGTGTTAATGTTGTATTCTGCAACTTTACTGAACTCATTTATTAGTTTTAAGTATTTTGTGTGTGTGTGTGTGTGTTTGTGTTTGTGTGTGTGTGTAATCTTTAGAGTTCTTGCTACATAGTATCAAGTCATCTGCAAATAATGATAATTTTGCTACTTTCTTGTATATTTGGGTGTCTTTTATTTTTTGTACTGGTCCAGTTGCTGTGGCTAGCACTTTTAATACTATATGTTAAATCAAACTGATAAAAGTGGACAATTTGTCTTATTTCTTATCTTAAAATAAAAGCTTTTAGCTTTTTTTAAGTATTTTATTTTATTGTTAGACTTATTGGGGTAACATTGGTTAGCAAGAATTACATAGGTTCCAGGTGTACAATTCTACAGTGCATTGTCAACTAAATATATGGTGATGGAAAGAGAACTCACAGTGGGTGGTGAACTTATTATACAGCTTTCAGCTTTAGACATTGAATATTATATTACCTGAGGAAAAATATCTGTCAGAATGTCATATATGGCCTTTATTATAGTGAGCTATTTTTCCTCTATCCCCACTATGCTGAGAGTTATTTTATATATATATGTTGGATTTTGTCAAATGTTTTTCTACATCCATTGATATGATCATATACTTTTTATCCTTTGTTTTGTTTATGTGAAATATCACATTAATTCTTTTGTGGATATTGAACCAACCTTTCATTCCAGGAATAAATTTCACTTGATCATGGTGAATGATACTTCTAATGTATTCTTGAATTTGGTTTGCTAACATTGTGTTAAGAATTTTTATATCTATGTTCATTAGGACAATTGGCATGTATATTTTCTTCCTTCCTTCCTTCCTTCCTTCCTTCCTTCCTTCCTTCCTTCCTTCCTTCCTTCCTTCCTTCCTTCCTTCCTTTCTTTCTTTCTTTCTTTCTTTCTTTCTTTCTTTCTTTCTTTCTTTCTTTCTTTTCTTTCTTTCTTGTTGGACTTACTGGGGTGATATTGGTTAACAAGAATTACACAGATTCCAGGTGAACAATTCTACAGTGCATCATATATGTGTTGCATTGGTGTTCACTACCCAGTTCTATTTTCATCACCATATATTTGGCTTCCCCTCCCTCTTATCCCACCCCCTTCCTCCTCTTCCACCCCCTCCTTCCTCTCCCACTTGCCACCAGGTAACCACTAAACTGTTGACTGTGTCTGAGATATTTTTCTTTGTTGCTTTTAGTTTTATATTCCACATATAATTGAAGTAATGTGGTTTTTGTTTTTTTCTGTTTGACTTATCTTGTTTACCACAATGTTCTCAAGGTTCATCTCTTTTATTTTTTTCAATTGGTAGTATTTCATCTTTTCTTACACCTGAGTAACATTACATTGTATATATGTACCACAGCTTCTATATCCAGTCATCTATGAAAGAGCACTTGGGTTGCTTCTATGTCTTAGCCACCATGAATAGCACTGCAATGAACATTGGGATACATTAGTCATTGTGGACTAAGGTGTTTTAATTTTGGGGGGTAAATACCCAGAAGGGGAATTGCTGTGTCATGTGGTAACTCAGTTTTCTGAAGATCCTCCACACTGTACTCCACAGAGGTTGTTGCAATTTACATTTCCACCAGCAGTGTGCAAGAGTTCCTTTTCCTCCACATCCTCCCCAGCACTTGTTATTCCTTGTCTTGTTAATATTAGCCATTCTAACAGGTGTGAGGTGGTATCTCATTGTGGTTTTGATTTGCATTTCCCATATAGCTAATAAGGTTGAACATTATTTCATATGTCTGTTGGCCATTTGCATTTCTTCATGGGAGAAGGGTCTGTTTAGGTCCTCTGCCCACTTTTTAATTGGGTGGTTTTATTGTTGTTGTTGTTGTTAAGTCATATTACTTCTTTATATATTTTATATATTAGACCCTTATCAGATGCATTGTTTGCAAATACTTTCTCCCATTCAATTGGCTTTTTGCTTTGTTGATGGTTTGTTTTACTGTACTGAAGCTTTTTAGTTTCATATAGTCCCATTCATTTATTTTTGCTTTTACCTCTCTTGCTTTTGAGGACAGGTTCATGAACTCTTGAGCTCAATGTCTATAAGTTTAGTACTAACGTTTTCTTCTATACAGTTTATTGTTTTGAGCCTTATGTGGAGGTCTTTAATTAATTTTGATTTAATTTTAGTATATGATGACAGTTCACTGCTCAGATTCATTCTTTTGCATATGTTTTTCCAGTTTTCTCAGCACCATCTACTGAAGAGGATTTCTTTTCCTTATTGCATATTTTTTGCTCCTTTATAAAAAGTTACCTGTCCATATATTTGTGGATTTTTTTCTGGGTTTTTTATCCTGTCCCATTGATTTATGTGTCTGTGTTTCTGCCAAAACCAAGCTGGTTTGATTATTGATGCTTTGTAGTATAAATTGAAATTGGGAAGTGTGATACCAGCAGCCTTATTCTTTTTATGTAGTATTTCTTTGGTGATTTGAGATCTTTTGTAGTTCCATACAAATCTAATATTTTTTTTGTCTATTTTGTGAAAGTATATCTGTGGGATTTTGATGGGAATTGCATTAAATCTGTATATTGTGTTTGGTAATATGATCATTTTGACAATGTAAAGTCACCCTATCCGTGAACACAAAATATCTTTCCATTTTTTTGTTTCCTCTTCAATTTCTTTCAAAAGTATCTTACAAGTTGTCCATGTATAAGTTTGTGAATTATTTGTTAAGTTAATTTCCAGGTATTTCATTCTTTTCATTGTGATCACAAAAAGTATTGACTCTCATTTTTTTCTCTGAAAATTTGTTGGTTGTATATAGAAATGCAGTTAATTTTTGTACATTGATTTTGTACCCTGTGACTTTACTGTATTTGCTTATTGTTTTTAATAGTTTTCTGGTGGAGTCTTCAGAATTTTCTATATAAAGGATCATGTCATCTGCAAATAATGAAAGTTTGACTTTTTCTTTCCCAATTTGGATACTTTATATTCCTTTCTCTTGCCTGATTGCTCTGACCAAAACTTCCAGTACTATATTGAATAGCAGTGGTGACAGGGGCATCCTTGTCTTGTTCCAGAATTTAGGGGAATGGGGTTCAACTTTTCCCCATTCAGTATGATATGAACTGAGGATTTGTCATATATGGCCTTTATTATGTTTGAGGTACTATTTTCTATACTCATTTTTATCAGTGTTTTGATCCTAAATGGATGTTTTGTCTTGTCAAATGCCTTTTCTCCATCAATTGATGTAATCATATGATTTTTATCTTTTATATTTGTAATGTTGTTTATCACATTGATTTTCATATGTTGAACCATCTTTATGCTCCTGGGACAAATTTCACTTGATCGTGGTGTATAATATTTTGATGCACGGTTGTATTCTATTTGCTAATATTTTGTTTAGGAGTTTTGCATCTGTGTTTATCAGAGATATTGGCCTATAGTTTCCTTTTTTTGTTGTTTTATCAGGCTTTGGTATTAAAATAATATTGACCTTGAAGAATGATTTGGGAAGTGTTGCCTCATCTTCAATTTTTTGGAACAATCTGAAGAGGATAGACATTAATTCTTCTTTGAATGCTTGGTAAAATTTATTGGCAAGACATTCTGGCCTGGGATATTTCCCTTGGGCAAGGTTTTGGATGATCGTTCTAATTTCTTTACTATTGATTGTTCTATTTAGATGATCTATTTCTTGTTGGTTCAGTCTAGGTAGACTTTATGCTTCTAGAAAATTGTTTATTTCTTCAAGGTTGTTAATTTAGGTAACATAAAGCTCTTCATAATATTTTGTAATGATTATTTGTGTATCTGTGGTATCACTTGTAATTTCTTCACTTTTATTTCTAATTTTGGATATTTTTGTACTTTCCTTTTATCCTTTAGTTAGTCTAGCCAGGGGTTTGTCAATTTTGTTGATTTTTTCAAAAAACCAGCTCTTTGTTGCATTAATTTTCTCTGTTGTCTTTTTGTTCTAAATTTCATTTAGCTCTACTCTAATATTTATTATTTCTTTTCTTCTGCGGACTATGGTGTTTTTCTGTTCTTCATTTTTTTAGTTCTTTAAGATGGAATGTTATTATGTTTACTTGTGATTTTTCTTATTCCCTAAGATTGGCCTGTAATGATATAAGTCCCACTCTTACAACTGCTTTCACTGCATCCCAATAACTTTTGTTCATTATAATTTTATTGTCATTAATTTCTATGTATATTTTGATCTCTTCTTATATATTTTTTTGGCCTAGACATTTTTTCATAAGATGTTGTTTACTCTCCACATATATGTGATATTCTCTGCTTTCTTTTTGCAGTTGATCTCCAATTTCAAAGCTCTGTGGCCTGAGAATACACTTGGTATGATTTCGATCTTCTTGAATTTGCTGAGGCTACTTTTGTGTCCCAGTATGTGGTCTATCCTTGGGAATGTTCCATGTGCACTATAAAAGAAGGTGTAGTCTTTTTTTGCTGGATGTAGTGCCCCGTAAATGTCAATTATGTCCAATTTCTGTAATGTGTCATTTAAAGCTGATATTTCCTTATTTATTTTCTGTTTCAATGATCTGTCCATGGCTGATAAGGTGGTGTTTGGTCCTCTATAATGATTGTGTTTTTTTCTATTTCTCCTTTCTGATCTGTACAGAGTTACTTTGGATATTTTGGTGCTTCCTGATTGGATGCATATATATTAATTAGTGTCAAGTCTTCTTGTTGTATTGTTTCTTTTATCACAACAAAATGTCCATTTTTGTCTCTTGTTATCTTTTTTAACCTGAAATTTGTTTAATCAGATATTGATATGGCAACTTCTGCTTTTCTCTGGATATGATTTGTTTGGAGTATTGTTTTCCATCCTTTAACTCTTCATTTGATTTTGCCCTCATGGCTTAGGTATGTCTCTTGGAGACAACATAATCCAGTCTACTACTCTGTGTCTTTTTATTGGTGAGTTCAATCCATTTACGTTTAGAGTGATGATGGATATATGAGGATTTTCTGGCCATTACTTCTTGCCCAACATTTTTTTTTTGTCCCGACTCTATTTTATTACTGGTTCAAGAGCTATGAAATGCTGACCTCATGATGAAGATTTCCCTCAGCTTTTACATATCTGAGAAAATTTTTATTTCTCCTTCATACATGAAGAATAATTTTTCTACATATTTTTCTACATAAATTTTTTACATAATTTATTCTTGACTAGAAATTTCTCTGTTTTTAAAATATTTTGAATATTTCATTTCAATTCTTTCTGGCTTGTAGAGTTTCTGCTGAGGAGTTTGATGATAGTTTGATGGGTTTTCCTTTAAAGGTCATAGTTTATTCCCCCTAGCCTTTTTGAGAATTGATTTTTAGTCTTTGCTTTTTGACATATGTAATACAATATGTCTTGGAGAAGATCTGCTAGGATCCAGGTAGATAGGGGTTCTATTTTCTTTCTGAATTTTGGGTTCCAGGTCTTTCTATAGGTTTGGAAAGTTTTCATCTATTATTTGTTTAAGTATGCTAACTCTCTGCTTCCTCCCTTCTCTCTCACTTTCTTCTCTTTCTCTAACCTTCAGTTGTTTTCTTGCAATGTGTCACTGTCACTGTGCCACTCAGGGTTTCCCATGTGAAATCAGTGCTGGCTATTCCATTATATTTTCCAGGAGAGATTTCAGGGATCCCCTCTCTAGTCACCATCTTGCTTTTCCCCCCAGTTATTTAATTGGATAGTTTTTTGGGGGGAGGTTATTGAATTGTATGAGTTTGTTTTATAACTTTCAGATATTAACTTTTTATTAGATGTATCATTAACAAATACCTTTTCTTATTTTGTCCCATTTATTTCTACTCTATTGTATATTTTGCCTTTTCTTTTCATATATTAAATGATCACATAGGTATGGGTTTATTTTTGGGTTATTTTATTCCATCGATCTATGTATCTTTTTTTTTTGTGCCACTACCATGCTGTCTTGATTACTATTGCTTTGTAGTATAATTTAATACCAGGGAGTATGGTATCTCCAATTTTGTTATTTTTATTCAAGATTGCTCTGGCTATTCAGGATCTGTTGTGGTTCTATATAAATTTTAGAATTATTTGTTCTAGTTCTATGTAAAATGCCCTTGGTACTTTGATAGGAATTGCACTGAATCTATAGATTGCTTTGGGTACTATGGACATTTTCATGTTAATTCTTCCTGTCTATGAGCACACTATATATTTTCATTTATTTGTATTTTCTTTAATTTCTTTCTTCAGTGTCCTACAGTTTTCCAAGTACAGGTTTTTTACTTCCTTGGCTGAATTTACTCCTAGTTATTTTATTTTTTAATGCAATTGTAAATGTGATTGTTTTCTTAATTTCTCTTTCTGATATTTCTTTATTCATATATACAAATGCAACTGATTTTTTAGTTATAATTGTGTATTCTGCTACGTTACTGAATTTATTAATCAGTTTTCATAGTTTTTTGGAAGAATCCCTTAAGTTTTCTACATAGAATAGCATGTCATCTGCAAATAATGACAGTTTTATTTCTTTCTAATTTGGATTTTTTTTTTCTTGAGTGATTTCTCTAGCTAAAACTTTTAATACTATGTTGAATAAAAGAAGTGGACATTTTTGTCTTTTCTGATTTTAAGAAGAACAATTTAAAATTTTCCCTATTGAGTATGATATTAGCCATGGGTTTGTATTATATGGCCTTGATTATGATGAGGTATGTTTCTGTATTTTTAAAAAATTTGCTGAGATTTTTTTTTCATAAATTGAGGTGGGATATTTGACAAACCATTTTTTTTCACATTTATTGATATGACCATGTAATTTTTATCCTTTATTTTGTTTATATGGTGTACCACTTTGATTGATTTGTGGATAAACTAACCTGACATATCAGGAGTAAATCCTGCTTGATCATGTTATATGATCTTTCTAATGCATTATTTAATTCTCTGAGCTTGTATTTTGTTGAGGACTTTTGCATCTATGTTTACCAGGAATAATGGCCTATAATTATCTTTTTGTTTGTAATATATTTTCTGGCTTTTGAATCAGGATGATGATTGTTTTGTATTGTGAGTTTGCAAACTTTCCGTCCTCTTAAATTTTTTGAAATAATTTGAGAGGGATAGGTTTCAATTCTTTTTTTAATGTTTGGTATAATTCATGTGTGAAGTTATCTGGTCCAGGTCTATTGTTTGTTGAAAGTTTTTTGATTAATGATTTGATTTTATTAGTAGTAATTAGTTGGTTCAGAGTATTTTTTATTCAGTCTTGGACAATTGTATGTTTCTAAAAATTTATCCATTTCTTCCAGATTATCAATTATTTTAGCATATAATTATTCATAGTATTTTCACATAATCCTTTGTATTTCTGTGGTGTTAATTGTCATTTTCTTCTTTCACTTCTGATTTTATTTGGGTCCTCTCTGTCTCTTTTTAAAATTAATCTAATTTGAGTAAATCTTTATCAATTTTGTTTACCTTTAAAAGAACAAGCCCTTGGCTTCATTGATTTTTTTGTATTCTTTATTATTTTTTTCTGCTCCGATCTTTATTATTTTCTTCTTTCTACTCACTTTGGGCTTTGTTGAATGTTTTTTTCTAGTTCCTTTAGGTGTAGGATTAGATTGTTTATTTGAGGTTATTCTTGTTTCTTGTTGTAGGCCTGTATTGGTTTGAATATCTCTGTTAAAACTGCTTTTGACATGTCCTATACATTTTAGGTCATTGTGTATTCATTTTTATTTGTCTGAAAGTATCTTTTAATTTCTTTCTCAATCTTGTGGTTAACCCATTCATTGTTTAGTAGCATGTTATTCAGTCTCCATGTGTTTGTATGTTTTTCAATTTTGTTCTTATAATTCATTTCCTTTTTTATACTATTGAGGTAAGAGAAGATGCTTTGTATATTTTCAACCTTCTTAAATTTATTGACACTTTTTTGGGAGTAAGATGTATGAAGTATGACAATTAAGTTTATAAACTCATCTTAGAAAAAGTGCTACATACCTTATTGTTGAATATCACTACTGTCATCTTCAAAGTACTCCCCTTGGAAAGCTATGCACTGAATCCAGTGCCTAGTTCAACCTTCATAGCAATTTTGGAACCCTTTTTCTGGAATGGCCATTAGAACTGTCATTGTATTACCCTTGATGTCATGAATGTCATCAAAATGTTTTCTTTTAAATATTTTCTTTATCTTTGGGTAAAGAAAAAAGTCATTGAGGGCCAGATCAGGTGAGTAAGGCAGGTGTTCCAATTCAGTTATTTGTTTACTGGCTAAAAATTTCCTCACAGACAGTGCCATGTGAACTGGTATATTGTTGTGACGCAAGAGCCATGACTTGGTGAAAAATATAGGTCATTTCACCTAAATTTTTTTATACAGCCTTTTCAGCACTTTTCAATAGTAAACTTTGTTGATGGTTTGTCCAACAATCCTTCTGATATCAAAAAAGTAGCAACATCATTTTGACTATTGATTTGGACTGACAGAACATTTTTAATCACGGAGAATTGGCTGACTTCCATTGTGCATGTTGACACTTTGTTTCAGCATCATGTTGATGCACCTTTTTTTTTTCACTAGTGATAATATTGCCCCAAACATTGTATTGCCTCTCCAAAATGTCTTGGCAAACTTCAACTCTCCTTTGCTTTAGTGCACTAGTGAGCTCTTTAGGACCATTTTTGCACATACCTTTCTCATTTCAATATTTTCAGTTAAGATTTCCTTGTTTTTCGATTGATCTTTACTTGGTCTGCTGTTCTTCTCACAGTCAGCCAATGATTTTGATGTACAATGCAAAGAATTTTTGCAATGTTTTCATCAGTTCTGCTTATTGCTGGCCTCTCTGACCTCTCTTCATCAGTGTTGCATTCTGTACCCTCAGAAAAACATTCAATCCATTTGTACACTGCCATTTTCTTCACTTCAATATCCCCATAAAGTTGAACTAATATGTTCCTGATTTCACTTCCACTCTTGACAAATTTAACAAGAAATTTAATGTTCGTTTGCTGTTCTAATTCAAGCTCTGACTTTCTCATGATGGCACACAAAATCACGCAACAATAATGAATACCACTCAGCAAGACACTGGCAGATGTTGACATAAACACAGCAGTGCGACACAGTTATACCAAGGTTATAAATCCTTATTGAGTTGTTTGTACAGTGATGCCAACTTAAGTTCACGGTGGAAAGTTCACAAACTAAATTGTCAGAACTCACATTCTAAGACAATATTTTTATGTGCAATTGAAAAGATTGTATACTCTCTTGCTTTGGGATTAAACACTCTAAAATATCTATTAAATTTACATGGTTTCAGTGTGTTAATTAAAACACTGTATTAGTGTTAATTTTTTGTCTGAAAGATTTGTCCATTAGTGTTAATGGGGTGTTAAAATCCCCTACTATGAAAGTATTACCATCAATATCTTTCTTTATGTTGGTAAATATTAGCTTTATGTACTTAGGTGCTCCTATGTTATATACATAAATGTTTATTAGGGTTATATTCTGTTGTTGCATTGATCCCTTTATCATAAAATTTTTTCATCTTATATCATTGCCTTTGTTTTGGTGTTTATTTTGTCTTATATAAGCATTATTACTCCATCTTTTTTTATTTTCCTTCGCATGAAATACCATTTTTTATCTCTTTACTCTCAGTCTCTATGTGTCTTTTGCTCTGAAGTGAGTCTCTTGTAAACAGCATATGTGTCAGTTTTGTTTTCTTCTTTTAAGTTCCCCTAAATGTTTTGATTGGAGCATTTATTCCATTTATATTTAAAGCAATTATCAACAGTTTCATAGTTATTGCCATTTTATTATTCATATTAATGTTTTTCTTTTCTCCTTCTCTCTTTTGTTTTCCTTAGAAGTTTTCTTAACATTTTTTTGAAATACTGGTTGGGACTGATGAATTCATATAGGCTTTTATTGTCTGAAAAGCTCTTTATCTCTACTTCAATTTTGAATGATAGCCCTGCTTGGTAGAGTAGTCTTGGCTTTAGGTACTTGCTTTTCACCACTTTGAATATTTTGTGCCAGTCTTTCTGGCCTGCAAAATTTCTGTTGAGAAATCAGTTGACAGTTTTATGGGAGTTCTTTGAGAGTAACTACTTTCTTTTTTTCTTGTTGCTTTTAAGATTCTCTTTTTGCCTTTGTTGGAATTTTAATTATAATATATTTTAGTGTGGGTCTGTTTGGCTTCATTATGTTTGAGATTCCCTGTGCTTCCTGGTCTTGCATGTCTATTTTCTTCATCAGGTTAGAAAAAAATTTCAGTCATTATTATTTTAAAATAGGTTTTCTGTTATATTATTAAATTTATTATGGTTACATTCATCAGTAAAATTGCACAGGTTCCAGGTGTAAAATTTTACAAAACATTGTCTCTGTGTTGCATTGAATGCTCACCACCCAGAGTCAATTCTTTATTCATTACCATATATTTGACTTCTCCTTGCATCTTTTTCACCTCCCTTCCCACTTACACTCTGATAGCCACTAAACTATTGTCTGTGTTTATGAGTTTGTGTTTCTTTGTTCTTTCAGTTTTATATCACATGAGGTCTAACAATTAAGTTTGTGAACTTACCACCAAGCACTTACATTGGCAGCATTGTACAAACAACTCAATAAGGTTTCATAACCTTAATATATCTGTGGCTCACAGCTGTGTTCCTGTCAATGTGTGGTGGTGTCTTGCTGAGTGGCATTTATTATTGTTGCATTGTTGTCAAAGCTTGGATTAGAGCAATAAAGAAACATTAAATTTCTTGTTAAACTTGGCAAGAGTGAAAGTGAAATCAGGGACATATTAATCCAATTTTTGGAGGATAATTTCATGAATAAAATGGCAATGTACAAATGGATTAAATGTTTTTCTGAGGGTAGAGAAACCATCACTGCAAAAGAGAAATCAGAGTGGCCAGTAATGAGCAGAACTGAGAAATCATTGCAAAAATTTTGTAATTGTGCATCAAAATTGCCAGTTGACTGAGAAACATAGCAGATCAAATAAACATAGATAAAGAAACAGTTTAAAAAAATTTAGCTCAAAATCTTGCCATGAGTAAGGTCTGTGCAAAAATGGTCCCGAAGAAGTTCACCAATGTACAAAAGCAAAAGTGTGGACTTATGTCAAGACCTTTTAAAGAAACAAGATGGTGTTTTGGGCTACGTTATCATTGTTCCAAAGTGAACAATGGAAGTCAGCCATTTATCCACAACCAAAAATGTTCTGTCAATCCAAATAAAAAGTCAAAATGTTGTTGCTAACATTTTTTTATTTCAAAGGGATTGTTCATTATGAATTTGTACTAACTGGACAGTCAACAAAGTTTACTTTATTTAGGTGAAAATGACTTGAACATTTCACCAACAACTCATGGCTTTTGCATCATGACAATGCACCAGCTCACATGGCACTATCTGTGAGGAGGTTTTAGTCAGTAAACAAATAACTGTATTAGAACACCCTTCCTTCCCACCTGATCTAAACCTCAATGACATTTTTTTCTACTTAAAGCTAAAAGAAGTATTGAGAAAAGGACATTTTGATGACATTCAAGACATCAAGTGTAATATGACAACAGATCTGAAGACCATTCCAAGAAAGTAGTTCCCAAATAGCTTTGAAGGGTGAAATAGGCACTGGCATCAGTTCATAGCTTCCCAAGAGGAATACTTTGAAGGTGACCATAATGATATTCTGAAATGAGGTATGTAGAACTTTTTCTAAGATTTGTTCTTGAACTTAATTGTCAGACCTTCCTATATTTTTGTGAACTAAATTTTTCAGATTTTTGGTTAAGTATCCAGAAAAGGGAGAAAATTCTGGGTCATATGCTACTGTATTTTTATGATTTGAGAACCCTTTATACTACCTTCCATAGTAGCTGTATCAATTTATATTTACGCCAGCAGTGTATGATGGTTCACTCTCTCCCACAGTCTCTCTAGCACTTGTTATTTGTGTAATTAATAATAGCCATTCTAACACATTTGAGGTGATATCTCACTGTGGTTTTAATTTGCATTTCCCTAATAGTTGGTGAAGTTGAGCATTTTTTATGTATCTGCTGGCCATTTCTTTGTCCTCTTGGGAGAAGTGTTTGTTCAGGTTTTTTGCCTATTTTTCGAGTTGATTTTTTTCTGTTGTTGAGTTGTGTTAGTTATTTATAGTATCTATTTTTGTTATTAGTCCCTTATGGAAGATGTTGTTTCTGAATATTTCTCTTATTAGGTTGGTTGCCTCTTTATTTTATTGATGGTTTCTTTTGTTATGCAGAAGCTATTTAGTTTGATATTGTTTCATTCATTTATTTTTGTTTTTACTTCCCTTGCCTTTGAGGTCAAATTCATAAAATCCTCCCTGAACTTAAGGTCCATAAGTTTAATACTGATGTTTTCTTCTATGCCATTTATTGTTTTGGATGTAATGTGGAAATCTTAGATCCATTTTGAGTTAATTTTGGTATATGGTGACAACTCACAGTCCAGACACATTATTTTGCACATGGCTTTTCAATTTTCCCAGCAACATTTACCTAAGAAGCTTTTTTTTTTCTCCACTGTATATTTTTTGTACTGTATATATAAAATTATCTGTTTATATCTATGGAATTATTTCTGGTTTTTTTTTTATTTCATTCTATAGGTATGTCTGTTTTTTTGCCAATACCATGCTGTTTTAATTATTGCCACTTTGTAGTTTAAATTAAACTTGGGGAGTGTGCTGCCTCCAGTCTTGTTTTTTTTTCTGTAGGATTGCCATGGCAATTTGAGGTCTTTTGTGATGTTTTTACAAATCTGATCATTTTATTTATCCATTTCTTAAAAGAATGTTTTTGGTATTTTGATCATAATTGCATAAAAACTGTATATTGCTTTGGGTAATATGGCCATATTAACTATGCTGATTCTTCCAATCCATAACCATGAAATATATTTCCATTTCTTCATGTCTTCTTCAATTTCTTTAATGGTGTCTTATAGTTTTCAGTGTATAAGTTCTTTGCATTCTTTGTTGAGTTTATTTCTAGGTATTTTATTCTTTTTGTTGCAATTGAAAAAAGTATTTTTTAATTTCTTTTCCTAAAGTTTAGTTAAAATATAGGAATGCAGTGGAATTTTGTACATTGATTTTTGTGTCTTGCAAATTTTCTATATTCATTTATTATTTCTAATAGTATTTTTGGTAGCGTCTTTAGGATTTTTTATATAAAGGATAATGTTATCTGTAAAAAAGAAGTTTAACTTCTTCACTCCAAATTTGGATGCCTTTTATTTATTTTTTTCTTGCCTGATTACTTAGGCAAGAACTTCCAGTATATGTTTAATAAGAGTGGTGACAGGAGACATCCCTGTTTTGTTTTTGGTTTTAGGATAAAAGGTTTCAGTTTTTCACCATTAAGAATAATATTAGCTGAGGGTTTATTATATATGGCCTTTATTATGTTGAGGTACTTTTCTTTTATACCAATTTTATTGTATTTTGATAATAGATGAATATTTTATCTTTTTGTTTTGTTTTGTTAAATTTGTTGACATGACATTGGTTTGTACAAATTACATATGTTCCAGGGGTACAATTCTACAGTACATCGTCTGTGTGTTCGATTATATGTTCATCACTCAGAGTCAGTTTTCTTCTTTTTGAATGCTTTCTCTGCATCAGTTGATATAATGATATGGTTTTTATCTTATATGTTGTTAATGTGGTGTATCATGTTAATCAACTTTATATATTAAACCATTTTTGTGCCCCTGAAATGAATCCCACTTGATCATGATAGATAATCTTTTTAATGCATTGTTGTATTCTATTTGCTAGTATTTTGTTTAAGATTTTTGCATGTGTTCATTAGATATATTGATCTATTGTTTGCTTTTTATGTCATTCTTACCAGGCTTTGTAATCAGGGTAATATTGGCCTCATAAAATGATTTGGGTCTTTTGCCTCGTATTTAATTTTTTGGAAGTATTTTAGGAGGACAGGTGTTATTTTCTTTTTGGAATGTTTGGTAAAATTTGCTTGTGAAGCCATCTTGTCTTGGAATTTTATGTTAGGGAAAATTGTGGATAATTGTTTCAATTTCCCTACTGTTGATTGATCTATTTATATTATGCATTTTTTCTTGTTTCAGTCTAGGTTGGCTATATGTTTCTCAAAACTTGTCCCATTATTTTAGGTTGTTGAATTTGGTGGCATATAGCCCTTCATAGTATTCTCATATGATCTTTTGTATGTCTGTGGTATCAGCAATACTTTGTCTTTTTTCAATTCTTATTTTATTTATTAGCGTTTTTTTCTCTTTCCTTTGGTGAGCCTAACAAGGGGTTTGTCAATTTTATTAATTTGTTTGAAGAAGGAGCTTTCTGTTACATGAATTTTTCTATTGTTCTTTGTTATTTATTTTATTTAGTTCTTCTCTAATTTTTATTATTTCTTTCTTCTCTTGATTTTGCATTTTGTTTGTCCTTTTTTTCTAGTTCTTTAAAATGTAGTGTTAGGTTGTTTGCTTGATTTTTTTGTTTTTGTTTCTGGATATAGGCCTTTCATGAGATAAATTTCTCTTCTATCACTGCTTTCATTGCATCTCAATAATTTTGAAATAGTGTTTTTAATTCTCATTTGTTTCCATGCATTTTAATCTCTTATTTCTCTTTTACTCAGTCATTTTGTAAGTAAGATGTTGTTTAAACTCCATGTATATGTTATTGTGCCTCTTTTATTTTTGCAGTTGATTTCAAAATTCAAAGCTTTGTTGTAAGAAAATACATTTGATATGAATCTTCTTAATTTGCTGAGGCTGATTTTGTGTCCCAGGATTTGGTCTCTTTGAGAATGTTCCTTGTGCACTAAAGAAGTATATATACTCTTGTGTTTTAGAATGATGTGTCCTGTAAATGTCAATGTTTAATTGTGATAATATATTATTTTAAAGGTGATATTTACTTCCTGATATTCTGTTTAAATGATCTCTCCATGGCTGTCAATGGGGGTGTTTAAGTCTGCTACAATAATTGTGTCTTTGTCAATTTCTCTCTTTGGTTCTATAAGTAGTTGCTTTTTAAAATTTGGTGCTTCCTGATTGAGAGCATATGTATTAATAAGTGTCATGTCTTTTTTTTTTATTGTCCCCTCATCATTATGCGTTATCCACATTCTATTTTCTTTTGTTATTCAGCCTTCTAGATAACCACCTTTATTAGTTTCTTGTTTACAAGATGCACCATTTTTAAATTAAATTAATTGGGGTGACATTGGTTAGTAAAATTATGTAGGTTTCAGGTATACAGTTCTTTATTGTCTATGTGTTACATTGTGTCCTAATTACCCAGAATCATTTCTTCTTCCATTACCATATATTTGAATCCCCCTCCCTTATTCCTCACACTTTTCCCCACTTTCCCATTGGCAATGACTAAACTATTGTCTGTATCCCATAACATTTTTTCTATTTTGATTGTTCATTTATTCTGTTTTTTTAGATTCTACACATATGTAACATTATATGGTATTTGTCTTTCTCAGTCTGACTTATCTCTTTCAGCGGGGTATCTTCTAGTTCCATCCATGTGGTTGCAAAACTTAATATTTTATTATTCTTTATGGGTGAGTAATACTGTATTGTGTAAGTGTACCACAGCTTCTTTATCCAATCATTTATTGATGGGTGTTTAGTTTCTTTTTATGTCTTGGCTATTGTGAATAATGCTGCAATAAACATAGGAGTGCATATATATTTTTTGAATTAGTGTTTTGGATTTCTTTGGATAAATACCCAGGGGTGGAATTACTGGATCATCAGGTAGTTCCATTTTTAATTTTTTGAGGAACTTCCATACTGTTTCCCATAGTGGCTGGCAGAATTTGCTGTTCAAACAGCAGTACAATAGGTTTCCTTTTTCTCCACATCCTTGCCAACACTTGTTGTTGGTTGATTTACTGATGATAGCCATTCTTACAGGAGTGAAGGTGGCATCTCATTCCAGTTTTGATTTGCATTTCTCTGAAGATTAGTGATGTTGAAAATAATTTCATGTGTCTATTGGCCATTTGTATGTCCTCTTTGAAGACACATCTATTCAGGTTTTCTGCCTATTTATTAATTGGGTTGCTTGTTGTTTTGGTGTCGAGTTGTATGAGTTTCTTATAAATTTAAAATATCAACCTTTTATTGGATGCCTCATTGGTGAATATCTTCTTCCAATCTGTAGGACGTCTTTTTGATTTGTTGATGATTTCTTTTGCCATTAGAAACTTTAGTCTGATGTAGTCCTATTTGTTTATTTTTGCCTTTGTTTCTCTTACATGAGAAGATATATCATTGAAGGTATTGGTAAGGGTAATGTCTGAAATGTTATTTCTTATATTTTCTTCTAGGAGTTTTATGTTTTCAAGCTTATATTTAGGTCTTTAATCCATTTTGAGTTTATATTTGTATATAGTGTAAGAAGGTGATCCAATTTCATTGTTTTGCTTGTATCTGTCCAATATTCTCAGCACCATTTGTTGAAAAGACTTTTATTCCAATCTAAGTTCTTTTTTTCTTTATTGTAGATTAATTGGCCATATAGACATAAATGTATTCCTGGGCATTCCATTGCGTTCTATTGATCTTTGTATTTGTTTTTATTCCACTATAATGCAGTTTTGATAATTGTGGTCTTGTACTATAATTTGATGTCTGGTAGGGCGATTCCTCCAACTTTATTCTTCTTTCTCAGGGTTGCTGCGGTTATTCTAGGTCTTTAATGGTTCCATATAAATTTTAGGATTATATGTTTTACTTTTGTGAAGAATGTCATTGGTGTTTTGATGGGAATTGCATTGAATCTATAGATTGCTTTGGGTAGTATGGGCATTTTAACTATTCTTCCTATCCATTAGCATGGTATGTGTCTCCATTTATTTGTGTCTTCTTTGACTTCTTTCTTCAATGTCTTATAATTTTCTGAGTACATGTCTTTTACTTTCTTGGTTAAATTTATTCCTAGGTATTCTTTTATGTAATTGTAAATGGAATTGTTTTTTTTTTAATTTCTCCCTCTGCTAGTTTGTTATTGGTATGTAAGAATGCAACTGATTTCTGGGTATTGATTTTGTATCCTGATATATTACTAAATTCATTTAACTCCAATAATTTTGAGGTTAAATCTTTCAGGTTCTCTCCATATAGTATCATGTTGTCTGCAAATAATGACAGTTTTACTTCTTCTTCTTTTTGTATGCCTTTTATTTGTTTTACTTGTTTGATTGCTGTGACTAGGACTTCCAGTATTATGTTGAATAAGAGTGGTGACAAAGGGCATCTTGTCTCTGATATTAAGGGGAATGCTTTTAGTTTTTCCCTATTGATTATGATGTTATCTGTGGGTTTATCATATATAGCCTTTATTAAATTGATATATGTTCCTCCTATTTCACTTTCCTGAGCATCATTATCATAAATGGCTGTTAAATTTTGTTAACTATATCTTCTGCATCTATTGAAATGACCATATAATTTTTATTTTTAATTTTGTTTATGTGGTGTTATGACATTTATTGGTTTACATAAATTGAACCAAGTTTGCATCCCAAGAATGAATCTTACCTGATTGTGGTGTATGATTTTCTGAAGTATAGCTAAATTAGATTTGCTAATATTTTGTTGAGAATTTTTGCATCTATGTCTTTGTCTGGCATTAGAATCAGGGTTATGGTGGTCTTATAAAATGAGTTTGAGAACCTGTCCTCTTCCTGAATTTTTAAAAATAGCTTAAGTAGTATAAGTTAATTATTTTTTGAATGGTCAGTAAAATTAACCTGTTAAGCCATTGGTCCAAGAATTTTGTTTGTTAGGAGCTTGTTGATTGCTGATTCAATTTTGTTCTTAGTAATTGTCCTATATAGATTTTCTGTTTCTTCTTGATTTAACCCTTCTAAATTGCCAAATTTGTTGGTGTATAGTTGTTCATAGTATTTTCTTATAATTTCTTGAATTTCTGTGTTTTCTGTTGACACTTCCCCTCTTTCATTTCTGATTTTTTTGGGACCTCTCTCTTTTTTGAGGTGCACACATAAAATTTATTTTATTTTTATTTTATGTTTTTCTTATTAAATTTATTAAGGTAATATTGATTAATAGAAATTATACAGGTTCCACATATACAATTCTAAAATACATTGTTTATGTGTTGTATTATGTGTTCATCACCCAGAGTCAGTTTTCTATCGGTCACTATATATTTGTGTCCCTGTCCCTTCTGCCCCAACCCCCTCCACTTTTACCCTCAGGCCACTAGTTAATTATTGATTGTGTCCATAAGTTTTGTTTCTTTGTTGCTTTTAATTTTATGTTCACATATTAGTAGAATCATGTAGTTCTAGGTTATTGCTGTCTGGCTGTTTCACTTAGCATGATGATTTCAAGATCACCCATGTTGTCATAAATGATTCTATTTTATCTTTTCTTAGAGCTGAGTAGTATTCCATTGTGTAAGTTTACCATAACTTCTTTATCCAATTATCTACCAGAGAAGATTTTGGTTGTTTTCATGACATGACCATCATAAATAGTGCTGTGATAAACATTGGAGTACACACATTATTGTGGGCTGAGGTTTTCATGTTTTTTGGGTAGATACCCAAAGGAGAAGTTGCTGGGTCGTATTGGCAATTCTATTCTCAGTTTCTGAGGAACATTTATACTGTTCTCCAAAGTAGTTGTACCAGTTTGCACTCCCACCAGAAGTGCATGAGGGTTCCTTTTTCTCCACAGCCTCTCCTAAACTTGTTATTCCTTGTCTTGATAATAGCCATTCTAACAGGTGTGAAGTGGTAGGTATCTCATTGTGCTTTTGATTTGCATTTCACTGATAGTGAAGTTGAGCATTTTTTAATGTATCTGTTGGCCATTCATATGTTTCCATGAAAGAAGTGTCTGTTCAGGTCCTCTGCCCATTTTTTAATTAGATTGTTAGTTTTAATGAGTTGTATAAATTCTTTATGTATTTTAGATATTAGCTCCTTATCGGGGCCATTATTTGCAAATATTTTCTCCCATTTGATTGGTTGCCTCTTCATTTTGTTGATGGTTTCTTTTGCTGTGCAGAAGCTTTTCAGCTTGATATAGTCTCATTCATTTATTTTTGCTTTTATTTTCCTTTCCTTTGAGGTCAGGTTCATGAAGTTCTCCCTGAACCTGAGGACTGTAAGTTTAGTACCAATATTATCTTCTATACAGTTTATTGTTTTGGGTCTTATATGGATGGCTTTAATCCATTTAGAGTTAATTTTGTTATATGGTGACTTTTCACAGTTCAGATTCATTCTTTTGCATGTGGTTTTCCAATTTTCCCAGTAGCATTTACTGAAGAGGCTTTCTTTTCCTTCTTGTGTATTTTTTGCTACTTTGTAAAAACTATTTGCCCATATATTTGTGAGTTTATTTTTGTTTTTTATTCTGTTCCTTTGATCTGTGTATCTGTTTTTCTGCCAATATCATGCTGTTTTGATTATTAACACATTGTAGTATAGATTAAAATAGAAGAGTATGATGCCTTTAGCATTATTCTTTTTTTAAGATTGCTTTGGCAATTTGGGGTCTTTGAGGTTCCCTATTAATCTGGTGACTGTCGTTTATTTTTTGAAAGAATGTGTGTAAGATTTTGATGGGACTTGCGTTAAATCTGTATATTGCTTGGGCAGTATCACCATTTTAATTATGTTTATTCTTTCAATCCATGAACATGGAATATCTTTTCATTTCTTTGCTTCCTCTTCAATTTTTTTTAGCAGTGTGTTATAATTTTCAGTGTAGAACCTCTTGATATTCTTCAGTTTATTTCTAGGTATTTTATTCTTTTTGTTGCAATTGCAAAAGGTATTGTTTCTTCTATTTCTTTTTCTGAAGTTTTGTTATTGGTATATAGAAATGCAATTGATTTTCGTGCATTGAATTTGTATCCTTTGACTTTACTGTGTTTGGTTATTATTTCTAAAAGTTATTTTTAGTGGAGTCTTTAGGATTTTCTATATAAAAGATCATGTCATCTGCAAATAGTGAGAGTTTAAACTTTTCTCTCCCAATTTGGATGCCTTTTATTTGTTTCTCTTGCTCGATTGCTTAGGCTACAACTTCTAGTACTATATTGAACATCAGTGGTGACAGGGGGCATTTCTGTCTTGTTCCTGATTTTAGGAGAATAGACTTTATTTTTATCCCATTCAAAATGACAATTTGTCTTATATGGCCTTTATTATGTTGAATGACTTTATTTCTATAACCATTTTATTAAGTGTTTTGATGACAAATGGATGTTGTATCTTGTCAAATGCTTTTTTTGCATCGATTGATATAATCATATGATTTTAATCTTTTAGTTAGTTTATGTGGTGTATCACATTGATTGCTAGCATTTTGTTTAAGATTTTTTGGATCTGTATTCAACAGAGATATTGATCTATAGTTTTTGTTTTGTTTTGTTTTGTTTTGTGTGTGTGTGTGTGTGTGTGTGTGTGTGTGTGTGTGTGTGTGTGTTATTTTTTACCACATTTTGGTATTAGAGTGATGTTGGCTTTTTAGAATGATTTGGGAACATTGCTTCTTCAATTTTTTGGAAGAGTTTGAGAAGGATAAGCATTTATTCCTCTTTGAATGCTTGAGGACAGTAATTTGTAAAGCTATCTGGTTCTGGGCTTTGGCCTTTGGGAAGGTTTTGGATAAATGTTTTATTTTCCTTACTGTTGATTGGTCTATTTAAATTATCCATTTCTTCTTTGTTCAGTCCAAATAGACTATATGTTTCTATTTATAAATTTGGTGGCATATACTTCTTTGTAATATTTTCATGTGATTTACCCTTGTTTTTTTCTAATTTGGCTATTTGAGTCTTTCCTTTTTGTCTCTTGGTATGTCTACCAGGGTTTTCTCAATTTTATTGATTTTTTAAAAGAACTAGCTCCTTGTTGCACTAATTTTTCTTTGGTTCTTCTGTTTTCAATTTTATTTAATATTGCTCTAATTTTAATTATTTCCTTCCTTCTGCTGACTTTGGGCTTCTTTTTGTTTTTCTCTTTCTCATTCCTTAACATAGGATGTTAGGTTGTTCATTCGTGATATTTCTTGTTTCTTGACATAGGCCTGTAATGATAACATTTTTCTCTTATTACTACTTTCGCTGCATCCCAATAATTTAGTACATTGTATTTTCATTGCTTTTAGTTTCCATGTATTTTTTAATCTCATTTTTTGTTTCTTGTTTAATCCAGGCATTTCTAGTAGCATGTTGTTTAATTTCCACATATATGTGTTTTTTTCTTTCTGCCTTATTTTTGCAGTTGATCTTCAATTTCAATGCTTTGTGGTCTAAGAATACACGTTCTATGATTTCAAAATTCTTGAATTTGATGAGGCTAATTTTGGGTCCCAGCATGTGGTGTATCCTTGAGAATGTTTTATATGCACTCGAAAAGAATGTATCATCTTTTGCTGTTGGATGAAATATCTTGTAAATGTCAATTATGTTAAATTATTATAATGTATCATTTAAAGCTGATATTTCCTTATTTATTTTCTGTTTGGATGATCTGTCCATAGATGTCAAGGGGATGTGTAGGTTCCTTACTATAATTGTGTTTTTGTCAGTTTCTCCTTTTATATCTGTTAGTAGTTGATTTGTATATTTTAGTGCTTCCTGATTAGGGGCATATATATTAATGAGTGTCATGTCTTCTTGTTTTTGTTTTCCCTTTATCATTATAAAATACTCACCTTTGTATTTTATTACCCTTTTTATCCTTAAGTCTGTTTCATCAGCTATAAATATGACTACTCCTGCTTTTCTCTGGATAAGATTTTCCTGGAATATTGTTTTTCACCCTTTCACTTTGAGTCTATGTTTGTCCTTGTGACTGAGGTGTATTTCTTGGAGAAAGCATATGGATGTGTTTTATTTTTTAATCTAGTCTGCTGCTCTGTGCCTTTTTATTGGTGATGTCAATTTATCTACATTTAGGGTGATGAAAAATTTTTGAGGATTTCCTATAGCCATTTTATCTTCTGATTTTTGGTAGTTTGGTGTCTTAATTTTTTCTTTACTTTTCTCTCATTGCCAGTTTTTTAGTTTGATGGTGTTCTATGGTTTTTTCTTTAGTTTTATCTTTTTGTGTTATATATTTTAGTTCTGGGTTGTGCTTGTATTGTTTTCTTTTCTTTTTTTTTTCTTTGAGAAGTTGCCATAAGGATTTTGAAAAAGAAAGAGTGTAATGGCTCTTTTACTTAAGCATGCTTTTTATCTCCATTCTCTTTTGGAAATTTAAGCTTTACTTCCTCTCTTTTTATGGTTTTTATTTTATAATTTTTTTTGTGTGCCAACTTTTCCTTATTTATTGACTTTCTGTTTCAGGTCGAATAGCCTTCTTTTGTATTTCCTGAGATGTTGGCTTCATGTTAGAGAATTCCCTCAGCTTCTATATGTCTGAAAAAATGTCTATATATTTCCTTTATATCTAAAGAATAACTTTGCTGGATAAATTATTCTTGGTTAGCAATGTCTTTCTTACAATATTTTGAAAATTTGATTCCACTCCTTCCTGGCTTGTAAAGTTTTTGCTGAGAAGTCTGATGACAACCTGATGGGCTTTCTTTTATAGGTTATAATCCTCTTTTCCCAGTCTGCCTTCAGGATTCTTTCTTTGTCCCTGAGCTTTAATATTTTCAGTATAATGTGACTTGGAGAAAGTTTGCTAGAATTCAGGTCATTAGGGGTCCTCTTTTCTTCTTGAATTAGGGGTTCTAATTATTTCCAAAAGTTTAGAAATTATTTTTTTAATTTAATCTGCCTTTATTATTTCCCAGAGAAAGTAATTTTATTTTATTTTTATTGGGGTGACATCTGTTAGCAAGGATTACATAGGTTTCAGGCATACAATTCTACAGTGCATTGTCAACTTGATGTATAATAAGTTCACCACCTAATGTGACTTCTCTTTCCATCACCTTATATTTAGCTGACCCCCTCCTCTCCCACCCCCTCCCCTTTAAGTTTAGAAATTTGTCATCTACTATTTGTTTGAACAAGCTCTTTTTCTTCTCTCTTTTATCTTTTAGAAGTCTGGTTAAGAGTTTGTTAATTTTGTTTATCTTTTCAAATAACCAGCTCTTGGTGTCATTGATCTTTCGTATTATCTTCTTAGTCTCAATTTGGTGTATTTATGGTCTGATTTTTATTATTTCCTTTCTGGTACTCATTTTTGTGCTTCCCCCCCACCTTTTTTTGTAGTATGTGGTTAGTTCCCTGGCTGGGAATCGAACCCAGGCCGCAGCGTTGACAGCACCAGCGCCGAAGCCTTAAGCCACTACACCACTAGGGAACTCCCTGTTGTTTCTTTAGGTAGACCTGTGTTGATATGAATTTCTCTCTTAGGACTGCTTTTGCTGTATCCCATAGATTTTGGGTAGTTGGGTTTTTGTTCTCATTTCTCCCAAGGTACCTTTTGATTTTTTTCTTAATCTCATTGTTGGCTGATTCATTGTTTAGTTGCATACTCTTTATCCTTTATGTGTTTGTGTATTTTGTAGTTTTTTTCTTATAATTGATTTTTAGTTTTATACTGTTGTGGTTAGATAGGATACTTTATGTTATTTCAATTTTCTTAAATTTATTGAGACTTGTTTTGTGGCCTTACATATGATCTATCTTGGAAAATGTTCCATGGGCACTTGAAAAGAATGTATATTTGGCTGCTTCAGGATGTAATGCTCTAAAAATATCAATTAAATCTAGGTGGTCTAGTGTGTCATTTAAAACCACTGTTTCCGTGTTGATTTTCTGTCTGGAAGATTTGTCCATTGGTGTCATTGGGGTGTTAAAGTCATGTAGTATGATTGTGTTACTATTAATGTCTGCCTTTATGTCAGTCAATATTTGTCTTAAGTATGTAAGTGTTCTATGTTGAAAGCATAAATGTTTACATGAGTGATGTCCTCTTGTTAGACTGATTCCTTATAATTATGCAACATCCTTATTTGTCTTTTATTATAGTGTTTGTTTTAAAGTATATTTTATCCAAAAGAAATATTTCTACCCTAACTTTTTTTATTTCCACTTTTATGAAGTATATTTTTCCATTCCTTTACTTTCAGTCTATGTGTGTCTTTCCTTCTAAGGTGAGTCTCTTGTAGACAGTATATGCCTGAGTCTTGCTTTATTATTTATTCAGCTACTCTATGTATTTTCATTGGAACATGTAGCCAATTTACATTTAAACTGGTTATTGATAGGTACATGTTATAATTCATGTTTTTTATTTTCTTTTGTTTGCTTTTTTAAAATACCATTTCTTGTAATGCTTGCCTGGTGGTAGTGAATTCCTTTAGCTATTTCTTATCTGGGAAGTTATTTATCTTTTCTTCAATTTTAAATGATAGCCTTGCTGGATAGAGTAGTTTTGATTGTAGGCCCTTGTTTTTCATTACTGAGAGTATTTCCTGCCATTCTCTTTTGACCTGCAAGATTTCTAGTGAGAAATCCAATGATTGTCCAATGGGAGCTCCCTCAAAGGTGGTTGTTGTCTTTCTCATGCTGCTTTTAGAAATTTCTCTTTGTCTTTAACCTTTGCAATTTTAATTATGACATATATTGCTGTGGACCTATTTGGGTTCTTCTTGAATGGGACTCTCTGTGCTTCTTCAGTTTGTATGCCTATTTCTTTTTCCAAGTTAGGTAAGTTTTCAGTCATTATTTTTTCAAACAGCTTCTTAATCTCTTGCTCCTTCTTTTCTCTTTCTGATACCCTTATGATTCCAATGTTGCTATGCTTGATATTGTCTCAGAGATTTCTCAGGATATCCTTGTTTTTTAAAATTCACTTTTCTTTTTGCTCTTTTATTTGGGTAGTTTATAACCTGTTGCTAGTTTCTTTTAGTGCATTCTTTATTTCAGTTATTATATTCTTCATTTCTGATTGGTTGTTTTTTATAGTTTCAATGTATTTTATATTTTTTATTTTTATTATTTTTATTTCTTTTTTATTGTTAAATTTATTGGGGTGACATTGGTTTATAAAAATTACATAGGTTCCAGGTGTACAATTCCATAGTACATCATCTATGTTTTCTATGTCTTTCTTAATGGTTGCTCTTTCTTTGTCTGAGTTTTTAGTAAGTTCCTTATGCATTCTTATAACCTGTTTTCTAAACTCTTGCTCTGGTAGGTGAATTGCTTCCATTTTATTTAATTCTATTTCTGGAGGCTTCTCTTGTTTCCTTGTTTGGGAAGTGTTTCTCTATATCTTCATTCTGTCTTCTTCTCTGTGTTTGCTTCTATGTAGTAGGTATATCTCTTATGTCTCTTATTCTTTGCTTAGTGGCCTTATGTAGTATGTATCCTATGTGGTTCAATGGTGCATTCTCTTTGATTTCCTGTGTTTGTAATCTAAAAGTTTCTCTTGAGTGTGTTGTGTGTCCTCTTCAGTTGTAGTTGAGTGGTATGCCACTCACAACATACAATTAACTGTCTGAGGGTCATGGCAGAATGACACAGAAAGCTATCCTGTCTGCTGTAGACAGCTGCTCTTGCAGAAGCCTGAAAGAAAGTCTTTCCCCATTCGTAATTTGGGGCTGGACACTCATCCACTTAGAGTGCCTCTGTATTGACCAGGAAAGTCTCTAGGGGGTCTGTGTTGGTTTTTGGAAAAAACAACAAGAAACAGACACACACACAAAATAAAAAAATGTACAAGAAAATTCCCTGAGAGCCCATATTGTGCTGCCCAAGGTGTGTGTGTGTGTTGGGGGCAGTGGCAGGGCAACACTGGAAGTTTCCCAGGCAGTCTCAGACAGCCTCTTCTGTAAAAGATCTAAATAAAGTCTTCCTCTGCTAGTAGTATGAGGCTGATTGTTCAGCTGCCCAAAGTTCCTCTATGTGGGCAAGGCAAGATTCAGGGTGTTTGTGCATACTTTGAAAGAAAATAAAGAAGTATTGTTAATAATAATAATAAAAAGAAAATAATATAAAATAAAAATAAAAATAATGTAAAACTTAAAAAAATAAAAGTATGTTCAAAAATTTAAGAAAAATAAAAAATTAAAAAATAAAAGTAATGACATGAAATACAAATAGAATAAACCATGAAAAAAAATTTAAAAAAGAAAACAAAAAAATAGAAAGAAGGAAAAAGGGTGAAATTGAATAGAAAAAATATGTTTAAGCCTTGTGGTAGAAAATCAGAAAGTAAAATATGAACTAAAGTTAAATTATAAAGAAATAAAGAAAAATTTTTTTCTTCTTTCTTGCTGTGGGTCACACATGATCCGTTGCTTGCAGCACACTCTTAGTTGCCCTGGAGGAGCATCAGAGTGGCACCAAAAGCTCCCTAATAAGTCCTAGACAGCTTCTCTTGGAAAAGTCTGCAAGAATGTGTTTCCTCACTAGTTTGTTGGGGCCAATCACTCAGCCAACTAAAGTTGAGTAGGCAAATCTCCAGTGTGCCTGGTCACACTTTGAAAGAGGGAGAAAAAAAGATAAAAGAAAAACAAAGGAAATCTTAATATTCATACAAATAAATTTACATTAAAAATAAAACATAAAAGTATAAAATATATACAAATTAGAAATTAAGAGTAATGATAAAAAAATGACAGAAAAGCAAAAAGAAAAAAAAGATTAATTAAATAATTTTTGGAGAGTCCAGCTGCTTTTCACTCCTGTCTCACTTTTAGCTGTGCAAGGGGAGTAGCAGAGGGAGTGGCAGAGTAGCACTGACCTGTCCTCACTGATTCATGGACAGCCTTTTTTGCTTCAGATGGAAAAATAAGAAAAAGCAAAAAACTTCAAAATACTAGGCAAAGGATGATGGTTCTGCTGCCCTCCATGCCACACTGGGTGCGTGGGGCACAGTTCTGGATGATATGGGCAAAATTCCAAGGTATCTCTGTGTTTTGAGGGCAAACTTTTTTGAGACTTTTTATTTTTCAATTACATGTTTCAGGAGTATAAGACATTGATGAGCCCCTTATTTAACTTACTGAATCCTCCTTCTGATATATCTGGTTCCCCTCTAAAACCATCCATAGTTATTACAATGTTGTTGACTATATACCCTATCCTGCATTTTACATTCCTGTGACTGTTCTGTGACTATGAATTTGTACTTCTTGATGGTGTCTCCTTTTTTATGCACCTTTTCGGCTTTTTAAATATTTCTGCTGCTTTTATTCCTGTGGCCAGGAGCTTGGCTTCTCTGTGTTTTGTTTTGTTTTGTTTTGTTTCTGCCTGCTTTGGAGGTGTTGCCTAGAAGGCCAGGGCTGTTTGTTTCTCTGTTAAAATCCTGTAAGACCAGTTTTCCCAGCTCACAGGGTGGGGCTGGGTGCTTGGCAGTCTAGAGACCCCTTGGGGGATGTAGTTTAAGCTGTGATGGATGTGGTTTTTTTAGGTGTGTAGTGAGCATGCGCAGATTTTATTAGACCAGTGGGACTTCAGAGTTGTTAATTTTTATTTTAATTTTTAATTTTTTTCTTTCTTATTGTTAGGTTTATTGGGGTGACATTGACTAGTAAAAATTACATAGGTCCCTGGTGTACAATTTTACAATACATCATCTATATGTTGTGTTATGTGTTGATCACACAGAGTCAGTACTCTTTCCATCACTATATATTTGACTCCCTCTCTTCTCTCCTACTCCCCTCCTCCACACACCCTCAGATAACCTTTAAACCATTAATTGTGTCGATGAGTTTTTTGTTTCTTTGCTGGTTTCAGCTTTGTATTCCACAAATGAGTGAAATATGGTTCTTGGTTTTTTCTGTCTGGCTTATTTCACTTTGCATGAGAGTCTCAAGGTCTATTCATGTTGTTGTAAATGGCCCTATTTCATCTTCTCTTATGGCTGAGTAACATTCTGTTGTGTATATGTACCACAGCTTCTTTAGCAGTTGTCTATCGAAGGACACTTTGGCTGTTTCCATGATATAGTCACTGTGAATAGTGCTGTAATGAACATTGAGATGCATGTACTTTTGTGGATTAAGATTTTCGAGTGTTTGTGGTAGATACCTAGAAATGGGCTTGCCTGGTAATATGGTGATGCTCATCTTATTTTTTTGAGGAACATCCATAATGTTCTCCATAGTGACAGCACCAATTTACATTTCCACCAGCAGTCTATAAGTGTTCCTTTATCTCCATAGCCTCTCTAACACTTGTTATTATGTGGCTTGATGATGTCAGTCATTGTAACAGTTATAACATAGTATCTCATTGCGGTTTTGATTTGCATTTTCCTAATAGCTAGTGAAGTTGAATATTTTTTCACATATCTGTTGCCCATTTCCATGTCTTCCTGGGAGACATGTGTCTTTAGGTCTTCTGCCCATTTTTTAATTAGATTGTTTATTTTTTATTGTTGGGTTGTATAAGTTCTTTATATATTTTAGACATTAGCCCCTTATCAGAGGCATTGTTTGGAAATATTTTCTCCCATTTGGTTGGCTGTCTCTTTGCTTTGTTGATGGTTTCTTTTGCTGTGCAGAAACCTTTTAGTTTGATGTAGTCCCATTTATTTTTTTTTCTTTTACTTCCCTTGTCTTTGAGGTCAGGTTCATGAAGTCCTCCTTGAGCCCAAGGTCTATAAATTTAGTACGAAAGTTTTCTTCTATATAGTTTATTGTTTTGGGTCTTACATGAAGGTCTTTAATCCATTTTGAGTTAGTTTTGATATATGGTGACAGTTCATAGTTCAGATTTATTCTTTTGCATGTGGTTTTTCAATTTTCCCAGCACCATTTACTAAAGAGGCTTTCGTTTCTCTGTTGTATATTTTTTGCTACTTTGTCAAAAGTTATCTTTCCATATATTCATGGGTTTATTTCTGGGATTTTGATTCTTTTGCATTGGTCTGTGTGTCCGTTTTTCTGTCAATACCAAGCTGTCTTGATTATTGACACTTTGTAGTAGGGATTGAAATTGGGGTAGGAGATGCCTCCAGCTTTATTCTTTTTATGGAGAATTGATTTGGCGATTCAGGGTCTTTTGTGGTTTTACACAAATCTGATGACTCTTTTATCTATTTCTTGAAAGAATGTCTGTGGGATTGTGATGGAAATTGTATTAAATCTGTATATTGGTTTAAGTAATATAGAAATTTTAACCGTGTTGATGCTTCCAATCCATGAACATAGAATAGCTTTCCATTTCTTTGTGTTCTCTTGAATTTCCTTTAATAATGTCTTACAGTTTTCAGTATGCAAGTCCTTCATGTTTTTTGTTAAATTTATTCCTAGGTATTTTATTATTTTTGTTGCAATCACAAAAGATATTGTTTGTCTCATTTCTTTTTCTGAAGTTTGATTGTTGGCATATAAAATGCAATTGATTTTTGTACATTGATTTCATATCCTGCACCTTTACTTATTATTTTTCTATTTACTTATTACTTATTATTACATATTTATTTATTATTTCTAGTACTTTTTTGTTGAAGTATTTAGAATTTTTTATATAAAGGATCATGTCATCTGCAAAAAGTGACAGTTTAACTTCTCTCCCAATTCGGATACATTTTATTCCTTTCTATTGCCTTATTGCTCTGGCTAAAACTTCCAGTATTATATTTAATAGCAGTGGTAACAGGGGACATCCTTGTCATGTTTCTGATTTTAGGAGAATACGCGTTAGGTATTTTTTTGTTGTTCAATATAATATTAGCTGAGAGTTTGTCATATATGGCCTTTATTATGCTGAGGTACTTTCCTTCTATACCCATTTTATTCAGTGTTTTGATCATAAATTGATGTTGTATGTTGTCAAATGCTTTTTCTGCATCAATTGATATAATCATATAATTTTTATTTTTTGGTTTGTTTATGTGGTGTATCACATTGATTGATTTGCATATGTTGAACCATCCTTGTGTATATGGGATGAATCCCACTTAATTGTAGTGTATAGTCTTTTCAATGCATTGTTGTATTTTAATGGTTAATAGTCTATTTAGGATTTTTGCATCTGTGTTCATCAGATATATTGGTCTATAGCTTTTTTGTGTTATCCTTACCAGGCTTTGGTATTAGGGTTGTGTTGGCCTTGTGGAAAGAGTTGGGAAGTATTGCCTCTTCTTCAAAAGTTTTAGAAGAATAGGCACTAGTTCCTCTTTGAATGCTTGACAAAACTTGTTAGTGACACCATCTGGTCCTGGGCTTTCATTTTTGAGAAGGTTTTGGATGATTGTTTCAATTTCCTTACTTCTGATTGGTCTATTTAGATTGTCTAGCTCCTCTTGGTTCAGTCTAAGGAGACTATATGTTTCTAGAAACTTGTCCATTTCTTCAAGGTTGTTTAATTTGGTTGCATAGAGTCCTTCATAATATTTTCTTATGATACTTTGTATTTTTGTGGTATCAGTAGTAATTTCCTTTTTTTTTTTCATTTCTAATTTTGGTTGTGTGTGTGTGTGTGTGTGTGTGTGTGTGTGTGTGTGTGTGTGTTTCCTTTGATGAGTCTAGCCAGGAGTTCATCAATCTTATTCATTTTTTTCAAAGAATTGGCTCTTTCTTGCATTAATTTTCTCTATCATTTTTCTGTTCTCTATTTCATTTAGTATTGCTATAATTTTTATTATTTCCTTCTTTCTGCTGATTTTGGGTTTTTTGTTCTACAGTGTCTCAATGATTTTTTTTTTTCTTTAATACTGGAAATGTGAAGCCTTGCTTAGGAAAACAGACAACCACAATGGCTTCAAGACCAAACTCCTGGGCAGTACCTCCAACCCATCACCCATGATGCCCACTGGTGCTGGAACCAGCCCCAGGTGCTTGAGGGGCACACTCAGTATGTGGGATGCTAAGCCATGAGTGCTGATTGCACTCGAGATGAAGAGTCACAGCTTGTCATCAGTCATTTCTAGAAATTGTGTGTAGACTTCCCAGATGCACTCCCTCTTGGGGTTGAACAAGAATTTGTAGTAGCTGCCATCTGCACAAATTGCAATGACAACATTGGGCCTGGTCCAAAGGCACAAATGCATAGAGAGCCTGAAGGTACCTGCAACTTGAAAGAACTCTACTTGGAACTGAAGTATTTTGGAAAGAAACTGGCTGATGCCAAACTAGACTGTTTATTCCTTTTCGGATCTTCAGCAGCAAAAATGTACATTGTGCTGTGGTCACTGGACATGCAGATGAGAGACACATCCTGATTGAAGATAGTGCAATAAATATTAGCTGCTTGAGAGACTCTTCATAGTTCCTGAATTAAATGCCCTGATGAAGTATCAAATATTCTTATAAGGGTCCCTTTTCCAGATGTGGTTGCTATTTTTGTTTTCTGCAGGTCACTAGCAATGTAGCTCAGAATGGCCTCATGGGCAGGAATGTCCAGCCAGCTGCTCAGTGCTGGCCAGGTTCACCACCTGCACATGGCCCATGTGCATGCCTGGGAAGGTCAACAGGGAGTTGTTACTATTGGGACACAGGACACAGAGGCCTTTAGGGTTATAGGAGGTTTCAAAGATATGTAACTGATGGGGATTGTGTGTGAATGTAAACACCTTAATCATGGAGTCCAAAACAACCACAATTCTATCTTGTCACAGTTTGACTGCTTTGACTTCTGTGGAAAATTCTATTTCAATAACAATCTTTTTTTTTCAGGTCATGCCAGATCATCACTTTGTTGGGAGGGTATTTCTGCTTTTGGCAGACACCAACTAAAGCTAAATAATTGCAGTGGAATAATATTTCAACATGGCCAGCTTCTCCTTGTAGAAATTCTTGCTTTTCTTTTTGCTTTAGTAGATTGGTGTTAAAGAGTTGGAATTCATTTTCCATTATGCATGCAAGGCATCCATGTTCCTGGTTGAAGCTGTGATAGAGCAGCCCGATGCCATGGGAATTACATGGTAGGAAGTTCATGGAGCGTCCACAGATTGTCAGCACTGCACATCATTCAGGGAGGCTAGGTGCTGGGTCTTGTCAGGCCAGCGAGCAGTACACCTTGGCTGGAAGTTAGTGGAGTGCATGCATGTGTGCATGTGTGTTTGTACACCTGCAGCAAGACAGTTGTTTTTTAAAAGGAGGATTTAATAAAGAAAAAATAATGTATTTTTATGGGCCACACTTTTGACAAACCCTGTGCTCAAACAATGGGACCCTCTGGCTCCGAGCTCAAAACTTCAAGCTCAACCCTTTCCGGTATGTCTCTGGCACCTCCAGTGATGCAGTTCCTCCACTGAACAATAAATAGGTGAGCACGGCAATTGGCCAAGCCTGTGCACATACTCTACAGGAAAACATCTGGATTTCCAGCTGACTTTTGTCCCACTGACACAGATAAACAGAATTTCCAATGATTTTCATTGTCAGATGCAATGAGTTGTTTTTCTCAGGCACAGAGCTCTTGGGCTGGGTGGGAGGGGCCCAGCCTGGGCTCAGCACCCCTCATTCCTCTGTGAAAGCCCTTGGCCCGAGATTTCCCTTCCAGAGCTCCCTCACTATCCATAGGTTTGAAGTCACCCCATTTCCTGACCAGTCTCGATTGGGCTTCCTTCTCTATATCCTTATCTGTTGGAGTTCTGCTCAGGCAGTCCTTCAATGTTCCTTAAAGTTGAACATTCCCCTATCTATCTGCAACCTTGGTGTGATCCTGAAAGACTGTAGACATACTGTCCACCTAATTTGCCATCTCCTTCATGGAAGCCTCAAATGTCCATCTTTGTCTCCTATAAATTTTTTAATCCTGAAGTCTGTTTTGTCAGACTACACCTGCTTTTATCTGGATGCTATCTTCTTTGAGTGTTGTTTTCCACTTTTTCACTTTGCGTGTATATTTGTCTTTGTGACTGAAGTGTGTCTCTTGGCAGCAGCATATGGTTGGGTTTTGTTTTTGAATCCAATCTGCTACTCTGTGTCTTTTTATTGGTGAGTTTAATATATTTACATTTAGGGTGATGATTGATATATGTAGATTTCCTATAACCATTTTATTTTTTTCTGATAGTTCAGTGTTTCAATTGTTTCTTTGCTTATATCTTTCTTTCAGTTTTTTAAGTTTGATGATTTTCTATTATTCTTTCTTCTGTTTCCTGTTCTTTTCTAATGCAATGTGTCTTCAGACCTGAATTTTTTTTTTTAGTGGGTACCACTAAGTTTTGTGAAATAAAGTTCCAAATAAGCAGTAGACTTTTTTCTTTAACATGCTTCTAATCACCATCTCTCTTTGTAAATTCAGACCTTCACTTTTCCCCCTTTTATGATTTTGTTGTCACCAGTTATTCGTATTTACTTTGAGTTTTGTTTCCAGGTCAAATAGCATTATTCAGTATTTCCTGTAATCCAGGCATTTTGATAGAATATTCTCTCAGCTTCTGTATATCTGAAAATGTTTTTAATCCTCCTTCATCTCTGAAGAACAACTTTCCTGGATAAATTATTTTGGATGGTATATTTTTGCACTAGTTTGAATATTTAACTCCACTTCCTCCTGGTTTGTAGAGTTTCTGCTGAGAAGTCTGATGATAATCTGATTGGCACTTTTTAAAAATAGTTTACAGTCCTTTTTGTCTCCTTGGCTGCCTTGAGAATTCTTTTATTATAATTAATTTTTGACAACTTTAATATAATATCCTTTAAAGTAGTCCTATTGGGATGGAGGTAATTTGGCACTATATTTGCCTCCTAAAGCTAAGGGTCTAATTCTTTCCACAGGGTTGGGAAATTCTCATCCACTATTTGTTTGAATATTCTTTCTGCCCTTTTCAATCACTTCTCCTTCTGGTAAACCCATTGTTCTTATGTTACTTTTTTCTGATGGAGTCAGAATGTTCTTGTAGAATTTTTTTTATTTCTTTAAATTCTCATTTCTCTCTCTACTTTCATTGGTGTCATTTACATATTTCTATCTTTGATATCACTAATTCTTTCCTCCATCTGGTCAGGTCTGCTTGCTAAGTTAGCTATTTCATTTTTTATCTCTTCTATTGCATTATCTCCACAATTTCTATTTAGTTCTTTAAAGTTTCAATCTTTTAGTTTAAATATTCTTTTTGTTTGACGATTTCTTTTCTGGGTTAATTAATCTGCTTTGTTGCATCTTCTTGGATCTTTTTGAGTGTTTTCAAACAAGAGTCTTAAATTTTGTGTAATTTAAATCACATATTTTCATGTCTTTAAGTTCCTTTCCCTGAAATGTTTAAATTTTCTTTCTAAGCAGCTTTGTTCTTTTGGGTGTTTAAAACTGTTGGTGTGTTTCTCTTCCTGAGCATCTAAGAACTTTCCCCCAGTAGATATGAAAAGTCTTTCTTTTGCTTACCAGTAGGTGTCTCTGGAGCTCTTGGGCTGTAGTGGTTTATTTTCTCTCTCTCTCTCTCTCTCTCTCTCTCTCTCTCTCTCTCTCTTTTTTTTTTTTTGACTTCTCACACTGGGAGATTTCCTGGGAGGTGGACTTCTCTAGTCACCTTGGTCTTAGAGTGCCTTTCCTTTGGGAGGATGTGGTGGATAATGGGGTTTTCTGCCTCTGAAATCCCAGTGCAGGCAGAAGCTGCCATGCCTTTGTGTCACAGGTTCCCTGACCCCCTTCTGGTTTTAGCAGAAAGGGTGGGAGGGAGATTTGTTGTGTGAGCTATAGGTTTGTTTTAGATGCTGGGTAATGTGATGATTTTTGAACAGCAGCTGACTATCCCCTACAGTTCCTTCCCTGTGTGCACTGGGTGGATTTGTGGAAGACAAGCTCTGGAAGGGTGGGAAGAAGTAGCATGGCTCTGTGTCTATGATTTATACCTGGCAGTGAAGGCAGTGTGGGCTATGTTTTCTGTATATCCCAAGGTCACAGCCCTGGGTGCTAGGCTCAGCCACAGCACAAGCCTGTCCTTCCATCAGGAATGCACAGGGTCAGGGAAGATGTGGTCATCACTGACTCTACCTTTCTTCTTGAGCCCGTGCTTTGCCCAAGATGGTGCTGTGCTGTAGCCTACATTTTATTGCCTGTTTGTGCATAGTTCTTAATTCTCCCAGGATTGTGCTATGCTTTGACCTGTGCTCCTTGGCCCCTGCATCACTCCTTTTCCTGAAAAGCTTTGGATTGCCTTCTGTGGCTTCATCTTTGCCCTTTCCCCTTCCCTTCTTTCCTGTTTCCCCTCTTTCTTTAACTTCTAGGTCAGGCATGTCCAATCAGCAGTCCATGACAGCTTTAAATGTGGCCCAACACAAATTCTTAAAATATCATGAGATACTTTTTGTGATCTTTTTATTAGCTCAACAGCTATTGTTAGTGTTAGTGTATTTTATTTGTGGTCCAAGACAATTCTTCCATTGTGGCCCAGGAAAGCCAAAATGTTGGACACCACTGCTTTAGGTGTTTCCTTGCAATGAGTGAGTCTCTTGGTTGAGATTATTTGTTGCTTAGAGATTCCTTTGTCAGATTATATTTGTTCAATTTACTGTATTTTTGAGGAGAATCTTCAAGAATTTTCTCTCATGCCATCATCTTGATGACATCACTCAAATTGGTTCTCAATCCCTTGCTCTCTTTCTTCTTTTTCTACTCCTGTGATGTGAATGTTTTTACACTTGATGTTGTATCAGTGGTTCCCTAAACTATCCTCACTTTTGTTTCTTCTTTTTTTGTGCTGTTTCACTTAGCTTTTTTTCTAGTATTTTGTTTTACACACCATTGATTCAATTATCTGCTTCATCTGTTCTGCTGTTGATTGCTTTTAGTGTCCTTTTTAAAGTTTAGTTATTGTATTATTCATTTCTGACTGGTGCTTTGTATGGTATTTATGTCATTTTTTATGCTTACTATCTCTTTATTTAAGTTCTCATTAATTTCCTTAAGCATCCTTATCACCAGTATTTTGAACTCTGTATCTGGTAGGTTGCTTGCCTCTATTTTGTTTAGTTCTTTTTTTTTTCTCAAGTTTTTCCTGTGCTTTCATTTGGGCCATGTTTATTTGTTTTATTTTGTTTTTTGATGTTTTGAGCTTTTGGGGGAGGTATTGTTTTCTTGTTTTTTTTGTTTGTTTGCTTGTTTCCTCATTTTGGCAAACTATGTTTGTTTCTATGTATTATGCGGATCTGCTAAATCTCCTAGTTTTGGCATGGTGGCCTTATGTAAAATGTGCACTGTAGAGCTTAGTGGCACAATCTCTCTAGTCACCTGAGTTAGTTGCCCAAGGAGTATTTCTGGTGTAGGTTGTGTATGCTTTCCTGTTGCATTTGAGCCTTGTTTGCTGATGGCACATCAGTATGTGGAATTGATTCTCATTCTTACTGACTGTGAGAATTGGTCATGACCATAGCATACAAGCTTCTTTGTGGGGTTGACCCCATGGAGTGGGCAGGGTCCTAGGAAGGCACGAGTCTGGAGTAAGTCAAGTTTACAGGTCAATGAAAATACAGATTTGGTCATGTCAGGGGTGGCTCAAAACAAAAAGGTGACATTTGCTTGCTAGGCACATGGAAGTAGGGCTCAACACAGGGACATGACAGCTTTTTCTTTAGCCTTTATAAAACACATAACTTGGTCTATTCCTGCATGTCTCTGGCACTTAAACAGCTATCTCTTCATCAGAGACCAGGATGAGTGCCTGGGAGAAAGTTTATGTGCAGGCCCTGGTTTTCCAGCTGCCTTTTTTCTTACCTGGACCAATGGAATTTCTGCTGATTTTCACTGCCAGATATTGTGAGGATGCCTCTTCCCAGAACTGATGCTCGAGGCTGAAAAGCTTAGTGTGGGATTGGGGCTTATCTCTCTTCAGGGGACACTTCTGCAGCTGAGGTGACCCTCTTGATTCTCAACTGACACACATGAGCATGGGCCAGCCTGTTTTATGTTTCTGCTCCTTTTACCAGTCTTAATGTGGCTTCTTTACATCCTTAGTTATAAAACTTCTGTTTAGCTAGCCTTTGAATGGTTGTTCAGGTTGATTGTTTTATACTTTATTTGTAATTTTAATGTGGTTATGGGAGTAGGCAAGCACAGAATTTACCTACACTGCCATCTTGACTGGAACCCTCTCTGTTGTTGATTTCTAATTTGATTCCAGTGTTGTCAGAGAACACATTCTGAATGATTTCACTTATTTTAATTTTATTAAAGTTTGTTTTTACTCAGGACACAGTCTATCTTGGCATATGTTCCATAGGCATTCAAAATAATTATGTATTCTCCTGCTGTTGGGTTGAATTTTCTATACATTTCAATTACATTTATTTGGTTGAATAATCTTGTTGAGTTTCGTTTCTTTGCTTATTTTCTGTCTAGTGGTTCTATCATTGCTGAGACAGTGATGTTGAGTGTACTTGAATCTGTAAGTTTATGTTTTTTTCCAAATTTGGATATTTTCAGCTATTATTTCTTTTGTGGCCCACATTTCTACCCTCTCCTTCTGAGATTCTAACAACACAAATATATTGCCATACTTTTACAGGTCTCTGAGGCCCTGTTAATTTTTTTTAGTCTTTAATGTCTTTGTGTTTATATTGGACAATTTGCAATGTTACAGCTTCAAGTTCCCTAATTATATTTTCTCCTCCATTTTACTGTTGAACCCTTCCATTGAGTTTTTAATGTTTATTGTATTTTTCAGTTCTAAATTTTTTACTTGTTTTTTTTAAATATCTTATATTATTTCTTTGGTGAGATTTTCTATTTCTCTGTTTAGACTATATTGTTTTCATTGGTTTCAAGCATGTTGGAAATTTTTTATTCAAGCATTTTTATTATGGCTGCTATTAAGTCTGATGTTTCTAACATTTGTGTTATCTTGGTGTTTTTGTTTGTTGATTTTTTTTATTATTCAAGTTTTATTTGCCTGGTTTTTGATAAAATGTGTAATTTTGTATTTCTTCATTACATTTTGGGTATTACTTTATGAACTGTATCTTATTTATATCTGTTTTAGCAGGGCTGCTGGTGGGGAAAAGTAGAATGATGCAGCCTCATTACTGACAGGTGAGAATAGAAGTCCACAATTTTCACTCAGTTTCTAATAAAACCACAACAGGAAGGGGAATCTTGGAACCTTGTTGCTTCCAGATGAGGGTAGAAGTTCAAGCTCTCCACTAAGCCTCTGGTGATACCAACCTGTGTTGGGATTGGAGTGGTTACCTTGCTACTTCTCTCATGTGGTCTTCATGTCTGGTCAGGGATTCAAGTCCCAGGTCCATACTTGACTTTCTATGCCATTACTTGATGGGAGGAAAGGAGTACCTTGTTACTACCTGGCAAGAATGGAAGTTTTGGTTCCTCACTAGGCCTGTGCAGACCAGGGTGGGGTTTGGGCCATAGTGTTTGCCTGTGTTACTTGGTAGAAATATAGCAAGTATTTTATAAAATCTTTTTGTTACAGTAGATTACCCTCTTTTAGTTCTTTGGCTAGAAAGAGCAGGCTCTTTGGACTTTTTGTTTTTTAACTTATTGGCTTTTCTAGGATTTTTCTTCTCTTGTACCCAATTCAGGATATATGAGATACAAAGAAAATCCAAGGAACTCATGACCATATCATTCCTCATGTTCCAAGATCTCTAGCCTGTCTGACTTCTTCTCTCCACCTTTTCAGAATATTTTTATGCTTGTTTTAATATAATGTCTGAGTCTTGTAGCTGTACTTAATGGAATATGGAAAACTACATCTTCATCTTGTCCAGAGCTGCAAGTCTGATGCTGTTTCTAAGTACAACTTTTTTTCTCCTTTTGGGCAATCTCCAATTTATCCTTTTTTAGTCAAGATTTCTTCTAAAGCCCTAACCTTGTTCTCACTGTTTCTTCTTATTGAGTTACTTTTTCTTCTTCTGGGTTCTTCTAAATCCATATCTTGCTGGAAAAGCTAGTTTCTCTTTCTTCTGAGTTCCAGATTCATCTTTTTTATTTCATTGTGAGAACAGTTAACTTGAGAATTGGAAAAAAAGTTTTTGCTATATTCACATCCTAAAGGCTTGCTTTATTTTTTTTCCCCTGGTGCACATACTATAATTACACATATATACTCAGCTCAGAAACATGACCATTAAGACCACAGTTTTGAAATACCTCTCAAGTATGAGACTGAGGGCCAACCAGAGAATATGTAGCCAAAAAATATAAGCATCTATATTGTTGTTTTGACTCTAACACTGCTTATCTCTAAACCCTCTGTTAAATCTTTATACATGAAAACTCTCTATCTGAAAACTCTCTATCTGTCTGTTTTTGTGGTATTAGAGGTTGAAGCCACTTCTATTTTAACTGCATGTTGACCTTGTCATCCATGAATTGAAAGATTTAAGATGTCTAATGAAGAAAGGGGTCAAGGTCAGTAAAGATATCACATAGCTGGCTTATGTTGTTTTATTGCAGGCAATTCCAGTTGGATTTGGCAGTGAATTGTTCCATAGACAACATGTAGATATCAGAGATTCACAAATCGCTCTACCTGATCCTCCTTAGCCTTGCCAAACTTATCTGGGTGGCAGATTGAAGTGTGATTACTCTAAGAAAATGAATATAATTTTTTATTTAAATATTGAAATTGTGAAATTCTACCTGAGCCCTGGAATTGCAACAATACTTCTGGGAGATTGTTCTTATTTACCCAGAGTTCTCCTGGCACATTTAAAGTGAGCTTTCTTCCTTTCTCTTCTTCTTGATTTTAACTTCTAGAGCCTCAAAGAATATTAGAACTTGACCTAGAAACTAACTGATCTAATCTTCTCCCCTTGCCTTGACTTCCATTCCCTAGGCCCACTTTCACCTTTATTTTACAAATGTGAAAAATAGGGCCCAAAAGAGTAGAAAACTTGCCCAACATTAGATAATACAACCAGTGAGTGGAAGAACTGGGACCAGAACCCACATCACCTAATTCTTTGTGCCATGTACTTTACTATTCATGGTGCTTCCAATGTTTTCTCAACTGAATACCAAATTAAATGCCTGCACATTTTATTCCTCCAGATATTTTTCTTTCAACTAATTTGAGTTTATGGGAAAGTATAAACAAACTCACTGTGTAATTTGCCTATTTACAGCAGAGGTGGAGAAACATTTTTCTGTTAAGGTCTGTTGACATGGATAAAACAGACACAGAACCAAACAATCAATTTACAAAAAAATCAGTATAGTGAAAGCCACTTAATTTTTATTTTTAAGAGCATAATGTAAAATCTAAAGTTTACAGCTCATTCACTTTTCAAGCTAGAGACCAGGAACACAAAATTCGATTTAATAAACATAATGGTAGTGAGAATGTGAGATCTGCAAAGAGGGCTCATTTTACTTATCCATTTTTTGAAGCAGAAGAGTTAAAAGTAAAACACAATGCTGGATTTTTAAAGAATGTTTCTGAATTTTTAAAAAATGGATAAACATTTTTAGGTTTTTAAAGAATAATGTTGTAGTTCTAACCTTAGGACTGGAATCACATACATCATTTAAAATCTATATTTTTCTCATTTCTGATTAAAAAAAAACCCTTTATTTCTTCCTCTGAAATAGAGGCTGCAATGGAGAGGTCCTATTTTATCATCCAAAGAAAGGGCCATCTATCTCTATGATGCTATATCTCTTGTAGAATTTTTTAAAACAGCACAAATGAAGATGATTAGATTTGGGTTACATTTTTATGGCTTGCGCATTTTGTATGAAGGGACTAGTGTTTCAGAGACATTTAAAGTTCTGTATCATGGTAGTGAGCCAGAGGTTCCCCATTCTAGGAACAATAAGACAAAATACTGCCTGATGTTCTTCGAAGAGAGTTCTATTTGCAATTCTCCATAACCAATGTTTTGTGGCTGTCATTATTATCTATTCTGACCATTCTTTGAATGCATTGCACTAGAAAGTAAAATATTAATAGATTGTGTAAATGTGAGAAAAAGATAACTGATGTCGGGCCATGTGTAGTTAGAAATGCCGTTTTTTTCTGACAAGATGGATTGCTGACATTCAAAGGGATTGTGTTCTTGTATTCAGATATCTCCATCTTTACCCCCTACCCAACAAACACACATGAACACACACACATGCATATATAAATATCAGGCTTTTAGCAGGGCTTAAAACATTAACATTCACTTCAATCTTTTGAAAGTCTTACTAGCAAAAAACGGACCAGTAGGGTATACCACTAGAGTATATAAACTTATAGGTGGTACATTTTTTTTTAAAATCATGCTTTACTTCTAGAGAGAGCTCTTTAGACTCCATCTTTTCTCAGGTTGCAATTTATCAGGAAAAAGTCTAGTTATACTCTATGGGTATGATGATCTACTGAATATCTTTTTCTGGAAAAAATGAGTCTTTTGCATAGTATTTCAATCTAAAAATAAAAATATGATGAAACAGTCAGCATTTCTAAGGGACTATCTTGTCATTGTGATTGTAGTAGTAATATGGCTTGGGCTTTGGAATGAGACCACTTTTGTTGGCAGACTGATTCAGCTATATACTAGCTATATGATCTTAGGAAAGTGACTTACTGTTTCTGTCATCAGTACACTCAATTATAAAATGGATATAATAGTACTATGTTATGGAAAATGATACTCTGCTATAGTCAATACTCAGTAAGTTGCAACTTAATGTTACTACTATCTCCATCCATCTATTATAAGGCATGGAGGCCCAACGATCATAGCAGTCATCTTCCTTATCTTCCAACTGGTTGTACACTTTTCATGGACATGCAAATTTTTAAAACCCTCTGACTTCACTGCCTATTTACCTTGAATCTTCTCTAGTGTTTCTAGTCTTAGTTTAGCAAATTGTTGAGCTTTTATGTGAGATGCTAATAAAGCTACCAGTCTTTGTTGAGTATATACTATGCATGCAGCCATGGAAAGAGTGCATGTAATTGGAAGAATTCAAAGATACTAAAAAGCAAAAGTATATTGCCCAATGTCAGTCCAGGATTCTAGGCCATCTGTCTAGTCCCTGTGTGCAGAGAATAAGTGAGACTTTCCTTTAGAGGATTCAAGAGGGGCTCTGTTAGAAGTAGAGGCTGTGTTTGGACACATTCTAGGTAGTCTGAAGAGATGTCACTTAAAACAGTGATTTCCAATCCTTGTTGCCCATAAAATCTGAAAAATTTTCAAAAATATTGATTTAGAATTTCTGGGAGTAGGACTTGTAATCTGTACAATTATTAATTATAAGCCAACGAAATGATTCTTATGCAGCCCACCCAGATATCAACATTTATGAGAGCAGAATTTCATGTTTGAATCATGAATTGGGGGTGAGAGTTCTTTATGAAGGCAAGATAAAAATGGGTGCATAGAAAGAACAGTAAATTCCAAATGAAATGGCCTTTGGATTAGTGGAGGGCCTGAGGAAAAGACAGTGACTCACTATGAACTGAAATGTTGAAATATTGCTGTCAGCTTTTGGTAAGAACTGAGAGAAATCTGATTGGAAATTAGTCATATTTCCTAGCTACAAAGAAGTGATTGCTGAATTGTTTGCCAAGGCTTTGGCTTTACTTCCTTAAGATGAAGAACTACAGAAAGTTTGTTTCCATTTACTAAGGTTGATTAGAACATAGCCCCTCTAAGTTGCAGCTACAGGTTGAGAACTTGCTGCTCTTGACTCTAATTAGGAGTACATACTCAGTTGCAAACTCAGGCTCTAATTATGTTTGGTCATTTGCTTTTACGTCATCTCAAAGGATCCCTATTTGTCTGACTGCATGGATGATATCTTTTCCCCAAAGAGTGTACACAATTTTATTTAGTGTAGGTGAACTTGGAGAACAATCTTTATAAGAAGGGGTTTTGAAAATCATTGTCTTGAGAGCTGCTGAAGATGATTTCCTTTTAGCGTTTGAATGAGTGATAATTGGAAGAAAATGAAACCAGAACTGCATGCTGCTAGGAGAGTTATACAATTCAACGTATTAGTATTCTAGAAAGTTTCCATTTCAGTAAGGCCCATAACACATTTCAGCAATGTTATTAATCAAGGTGGACAAGATCGGGATTTCTGTCTTTAAACCCCATCCTTCCAGCTCCTGAGGAGTATATGCAAAGAGGATAGTTCAGGAAAATACATAATTTAGTATTAACTAGTGCATTGTTCTTTCATGATGAGCTGAGCTGAACCATATTTGAGCTTCAAAGACTCAGTTTATTCAGTTAAGTTGTTTTCAAACATGAGTCTGCATCAAAATTACCTGGAGGGTTTGGTAAAACACAAATTTCTGTGTGACACCTCAAAAGTTTCTGATTCACTAGGTCTGGGGTGGCAGAGGATTTATTGTTCTAAGAAGTTTGCTGGTGAATCTGATTTTATTGCTTTAGGTTAGTAGCACACATTAAGAACCAATGGAATCAGACTGGCTTGCTCATTGGTTCCTTAGGTCTCCTTTCTCTCTGACTCTGCTAAGATTTTTAAAGATGGTAGTGGTATATGTGTGTAGCTCCTTCTAAGCAACCTCAGGACTATTTTATTGCATCAGGCATATTGGAAGAAAGATAGATGAAGCATTCAATTTAATCATACCCTAAGGAAGACAAAGTTTTGAATCCTCTTGTTCTTCTATAAAAAATTCATCACCCTACTAACAAGGGCCCCTTGATCCATATCAGAGCTGTTCTTCTTCAGGAATGGAAAGAATAGTGCCTGATAATTTGGATCTCTAATAGAGGTTTGTCTGTAGGGCCAACACTCTGGTACATTATTTTTTTATTGTTCAATATGTAAAGGTGATATTAGATAGTAAAATTATATAGGTTTCAAGTGTACAATTTTATAATACATCATCTATATGTTGTATTGTGTGCTCACCACCTAGAGTCAGTTCTTCCATCAGCATATATTTCACACTCCTTCCTCCTATACTATCCCTCTCCACTTTTTCATTCTGGTAATCTCTAATCTATTGTCTGTGTGTATGAGTTTTCATTTCTTAATTTTTCTTGTTTCTTTGTTGTTTTAAGTTTTATATTCCACATATGGGTGAAGTCATATGGTTCTTGACTTTTTCTGTCTGACTTATTTGATTAGCATGATAATCTCAAGATCAATCCATGCTGTCTCAAATGGCAGTATTTCATCTTTGATTATGGTTGTGTAATATTCCATTGTACACATGTGCCACATCTTCTTTACCCAATCATCTATCAAAGGACACTTTGGTTGTTTCCATATTTTGACCACCATAAAAAATGCTGCAATAAATATCAAGGGACATATATCTTTGCAAGATAATAAGTTTTCAGACTTTTTTGTATAGATATCTAGAAGAGGGATTTCTGGGTCATATGGCAACTCTATTGTTGTTTTTTTAAAAAACTTCCCTGTTTTTTATAGTGACTGTACCAATTTACATTCCCAACAGCAGTATTTGAGGGATCCTTTTCCTCCATGCCTCTCCAACACTTGTTATTATGTGTCTTGTTGATGATAGCCATTCACACTGGTTGAGGTAATATCTCATTGTGGTTTAGGTTTTAATTTTTCTAATAGTTAGTGAAGTTGAGTATCTATTCATATATGTGTTGGACATGTCTTCTTGGGAGAAGTATTTATTTAGGTTTTTTCCCATTTTTTAATTGGATTATTTCTTTATTTGTTGTTGTTTTTGAGTTGTGCATGTTCTTTATATGTTTTGGATATTAGCCCCTTATCAGAGATGTAGTTTGAAAATATCTCCTCCCATTTGCTTAGTTGCCTCTTTGTTTTGTTAATGGCTTCCTTTGTTGTGCAGAAGCTCTTTAGTTTGATATGGTCTTATTCATTTATTTTTGCTTTTACTTTCCTTGTTATTAAGGGAAAATTTATAAATTCTTCCCTGATTCCTAGGTTCATATGTTTAGTACTGGTGTTTTCTTCAATGCAATTTATTGTCTCAGGTTTTATATGTAGGTATTTGATCCATTTTGAATTAATTTTGGTATATAGTGATAGATTGCAATCCAGATTCATGCTTTTGCATGTGGCTTTCCAATTTTTCCAGTGCCATTTTTTGAAGAGGTTTTCTTTTCTCCATTGTATAGTTTTTGCTCCTTTGTTTACAATTATCTGCCTATATATGTGTGGGTTTATTTCTGCATTTTCCTTTGTATTTCATTGGTCAGTGTGTCTGTTTTTAGGCCAGTATTATGCTCTTTTGATTATTGTCACTTTGTAGTATAAATTGAAGTCAGGGAGTGTGATACCTCCAACATTATTTTTGTTTTTGTTTTTGTTATTTTAATTTGTAGGGTTGCTTTGGCCATTTGAGGCATTTTTAAATTTTATACTAATATGAAGATTTAAAAAATCTATTTCTTGAAAAAAATGGCATTGGAATTTTAATGGGGATTGCATTAAATCTGTATATCACTTTGCATTATATGGCTATGTTAACTATGTTGATTCTTCCAATTCATAAACATGAAATATAATTTCATTTGTTTTTGCCTTCTTTAACTTTTCTAAATAGTACCTTATAGTTTCCAGTGTATAGAGCCTTCACATCTTTTGTTAAGTTTCATCTTAGGTATTTCGTTCTTTTTGTTGCCATTGCAAAATGTATTAAAATATTTTTTTCTGGTATTATATTATTAGTATATAAGAATGCAATAGATTGTCAACATTTATCTTTTATCCTACAAATTTACTGAATTAATTTATTGTTTCTAATAGTTTTTTGGTGGAGTCTGTAGAGTTTTTATCTAAAGAATTATGTAAAAATAGTGGTGGTATGAGAGACACTCCTTGAAAACTCGCCTGTAAGTCATAATAAATACAAGAACCATAATTTAACAATGGATTCTCTACACAACACACAAACACAGCTAAGAGACCCAATAATCACATCAGTGTAACTGAAGGTAGGTAAAAATGTGTGAACTGGGGAGGAAGGAAAAAAAAAGTGCATAGACTGGGGCCACAGGACCCTGCTTGGAACACACTGCAGTCCTGGGAGGGAGGAGAGAGAAGGCAGCAAGTGAGCATTATGGAACTCATTCTGGTTTCAGGAAAGAAAATTAGTGAGATGAGTATGGATGTGCATCCCAGAGCTCATGCTTGTCCCAAGACCAATAAAAAAAAATAAAGGTCTGATCTTATGGCTATGAGATGCTACAGCCTGGACCTCAGTCTGGTCCTGGGTGAGAGAATGAGTGAAAAGGCTGCAGTTGTGCTTCCCCATCCATGATATAGATGAAACAAGATAGAGACATGAGAAATAAAATAAGTAAAATAACTCTACAGAAACTGATTCTATTAGAAAGAGCCACATAAGAATAATGAGTATACTAGAAGGAGAAGAAAGTGAGAAAGGCACAGAGAGTTTACTCAAACAGAGTTGACTAAAACGAGTTAAACCTATGGAAAGAACAGAGTCCTCAAATCTCAGAAGCAAACAGAACTCCTAACTACCTGAATTTTAACAAAACCTTTTTAAAGGCACATTATGTTGAACATTTCAAAGATCAATAACAAGGAAAGGATTCTAAAGGTAGCCAGGGGAAAAGAAAAAGTGTAACATATACATAAAAGTTCATCAAGTTATCATGAGACTTCTCAGCAGAAACTGTATAAGCCAGGAGGAAGTAAAGTAAAATATTTAAATTATTGAAAGAAAAAAATTACCATCCAAGAATCGTTTGCCCAGCAAAGTCATTCTTTAGATATGGAGGATGGAATAAAGATATTTCCAGACATAGACAAACTGAGAAAATTCTTTAGCACAAAGCCTGCATTTCAGAAAACACCAAAAGATGCTATTTGACCTGAAACAAAAAGTCAAAATAAATAGAGACAACAAAAGCATAAAAAAAGGAGAAAGTAAAGGTTTAAATGTCCAAAGGAGAATAAACACAGGAAGCATGCTTAGGAGAAGGAGCCACTATATATAAAAAACTTTATTTTACATAAACTTAGTAGGAACCACTCAAAAAATATCCAGTACTGAAATATATAACATAAAAAAGCAGAGGAAGAAATATAGAACACCACCAAACTAAAATAACTAACTGAAACCAAAAAGCAAAGAAACAATGGAGACATCAAACTACCAGAAATCAAAAGACAAAATGGATATAGGAAATATTCATATATTAATAATCACCCTAAATGTAAATGTATTGAACTCACCAAAAAAAGGCATGGGATAGCAGATTGAATGCAAAAACCAAACCAAACCATTTGCTGCCTCTAAGATGCATGTCAGCTACAAAGGCAAATATAGACTCAGAAGAAAAGGGTGAAAAATGATATTCCAAGCAAATGACACCGAGAGAAAAGTGGATGTAGCCACACTTGTATGTGATGAAATAGACTTCAGGATAAAAAAAGTTAACAGGAGACAAAAATGGGCACTTAATAATGATAAATGGGACAATATAAGAAGAAGAAATTACACTTATTTATATTTATACCCTCAAACAGGAAGCCCCAAAATTTATAAGCAACTATTAACAGAACTAAAGGAAGATACTGACAAAAACATAATTATAGTAGAGAACCTAAACACCCCATTGATAGTCATGGATAGATCATGCCAACAGCAAATCATTAAAGAAATATCAGCCTTAAATAATACATTACAGCAAATACACAGATTAATAATTGACATTTTCAAATCATTTTATCCTAGAACACAAAGCTATACATTCTTTTCTGGTGCTGATGGAATATTCTCAAGCATAGACCATATGGTGTGATACTAAACTAGCTAAGCAAATTTAAGAAGATTGAAATCATACCTAATATATTCTCTGACCCTGAAGCTTTGAAGTTGGAGATGAAATGCAAAAATAAGGTGGGAAAAACCACAAATATGTGGAGGTTAAATAACTTTCTGTTAAAAAGTAACTGGGCAAAAGAAGAAATTTTAGAAAAGATAAAAATACATAAAAACAAATGAGAATAAAAAACATTAAAACTATTGGAATGTAGCAAAAGCAGTACTAAGAGAGAAATTTATATCATTACAGGACTATCTCAAGGAACAAGAAAAATTTCAAATAAAACAGCCTAACAGTATATGTTAAAAAACTAGAAAAAGAACAAATAAAACCTAACGTCAGCAGAAGAAAGAAAATAGTAAAAATGAGAGTAGAATTAAATAAAGTAGAGAACAAAAAAAAAAAACAATAAAAATTAATGCCACAAAGAGGTGTTTTTTTTAAAGATTAATAGAATTTACAAACCCTTATCTAGACTCACTAAGGCAAAACAAAAACAAAACACCAATAATCAAAATAAAAAATGAAAGAGAAGAAATTACGATGAATACTGCAGAAATACTTGTTTAATCTCTGTGTGTATGTGATTTTTCTGCTTTCCTTTTGCAGTTGATTTTCAATTTCAAGAATTTTAGTTTTGTGGTCAGAGAATATGCTTTGTATAATTTCAGTCTTCTCGAATTTGCTGAGGCTAATTTTGTGTCTAGTGTTCCATGTACACTAGAAAAAATATATAGTCATGTTTAAGGATGAAGTGATCTAAAAAATGTCAGTTATATACATTTGCTATAATGTACCATTTAAGCCTTAAATTTTCTTATTGATTTTCTGTGTAGATGATCTATAGAGTGTTTGGGTACCTTATTATAATTGTAGGCTGATCAGACGTCCCATTTTAAATAAGACAGAAATCAACAGTAGTGTCCTGTGGTCACTACAACAGTAGTGTACAGATGGTCAGCCTAATCTCGCTAGGTTAAATTCAAGGTGTCAATAGGCTGAACATATATACCATTTAAAATGGGACAGCATGGGTGTTTTCTGTCCCATTTAAAATGAGATGTCTGGTTAGTCCATATAATTGTGGTTTGTCATTTTCTCCTTCAGTTTGTTAGTAGTTGCTTTGTATATTTTGGTGATTCCTGATTGGGGGCATATATACTGATAAGTGTCATGTATTCTTGTTGTATTGTTCACTTTATCATTATGAAATGTCCGTATTTGTCTCTTGTTACTTTTTTTTTTATCCTAAAGTCTGTTTTGTCAGATATGAGTATTGCTACATTCACTTTTCTCTGGATGTCATTTGCTTGGAGTATCATTTTCCACTCTTTTACTTTGAGTCTGTATTTGTCTTTGTAGCTGAGACGTGTCATTTGGAGAAAACATATGGTTAGATTTTGTTTTTTGATTCAGTCCGCTACTTTGTGCCTTATTTTGGTGAGTTTGCTTTATTTATATTTAGGGTGATCATTGGTATATGAGGATTTTCTATTGTCATTTCATCTTTTGTTTTCTGGTAGCTTTGTGTCTCCATTGTTTCTTTACCTTTGTGTTTTAGTTAGCTTTTTTGGTTTAGTAGTATTGTTTGATTCTTTTTTTCTGTTTTTTCTTATTTATATTATGTGCCTCAGTTCTGAGTTTTGTTTTTGTTTAGTTTTTGAGTAGTTATCATTACGTTTCTGTAAAAGGAAGTTTAATGTATATAGTAGTTCTTTTTCTTAAGCATGCTTTTTACCTCCAGTCTCCTTTGAACATTCAGACCTCTGCTTCTTCCCCTTCAAGGTGTTTGCTATAATCCTTTATTGAAATATGGCTGTTCAATTTGTTGTAGTTTTCAGGGGAAATTTTAAGGAGTTTCTTTCATTCTACCATTTTAATGATGCTCATTCTGCTACTTTTTATTCTTTCTTTGTTAACTCTAATGGGTTTTTCAGCCAGGACTGTGATTAGCCAAGTTTGTTGCTATTTTACTTGGGAAAATGGATCTGCATTTTCTAAGAAAAATATTTTTTATAGCTTCGTCATGCTCCTTTTCTTCCTCCCTTCTTTCTTGCTGATTCACCAGACACCAATGTGATTTTCAGGACAGTATTTCAAGGTATTTTACAAATGTTTTATTTTTAAAAAGTTCAAAATTTTAAAATTGAAATCTGACATTCAATATTATATTATTTTTGGGTGTAAAGCATAATGCTTAGACATTTATATAACTTATAAAGTGATTCCACCATTAACCTTGCATCCACCTACCACCATGTATAGTTATTGCAATATTATTGACTATATTTCATAAGCTGTATTTTATATTCCCATGACTATTTTGTAACTGGTAATTTGCACTTCTTAATTCCTTCACCTTTTTACCTAGCCTGCCAACCCACTTTTAATTCAGCAACCTTCAATCCTTTTTTTGTATCTATACTTTTGTTACTGTTTTGTTTGTTCATTTATTTTATACTTTAGATTCTACATATAAGTTAAATCATATGGTGTTTGTATTTCTCTATTTGACTTGTTTCACTTAGCATAATCTCTTCTAATTCTATGTTATCACAAGTGGTAAGATTTCATTCTTTCTAATGGACTAGTGATATTCCATTACTTGTATGCAATGGAATATTACTAGGCCATATCCATTTGCCTTTTTATTGAAGCATTTGCTTCATTTACAAGGTGTAATAAAAAACAGAGTGAGTGTTTAAATAAAAGAAGTTATTACAGTAGAAGCCATTGCCATGAATCCCTCTCAAAATACTCCTTGCTTTGAACACACTTATCCCCTTGTTCTTGCCACTTTCTGAAGCAGTTTTGGAAGTCTTCTTTTGTGAGTGTCTTTAGTTGCACTGTTGTGGCTACATTAATGTCCTGAATCAATTCAAAACATTTACATTTCATCATCATTTAGACTTTGGGGAAGAGCCAGAAATCCCACGTTGCCAGATCTGGTGAATGAAGTGGATAAGGACATAATGTAATGTTTTTATTTGACAGAAATTGCCATACCAGAAATGATGTGTGACATGGAGCATTGTCATGAAGGAGGATAAAACCATTTATCCATTTCTCAGACACTCGCTACATTTAAATGAATTATTGGTAGGTATGAAATTGTGCCATTTTATTAATTGTTTTCTGATTTTTTGTAGTTCTTTGTTTTTTTCTTATTCTCCTGCCCTTTTCTTTTTTATGTTGATGACTTTCTGCAGTGTTCTGTTTGAATTTCCTACTCTTTACCTCTTGTATATCTATTTAAGCATTTTAGTTTGTGGTTCCTATGTGCTTCATAAATACCAAGCTATGTTTATAGTAGTCCATTTTAAGTTAATGTTTACTTAAGTTCAAACACATTCTAAAATAATGACCACTTTTATTTACTCCCTCCATGTTTATGTTTTGTCATTCTTTATTACTTCCTTTGTGTTTGTATATTTGTGTATTTGTTAATTTACTGTTGTAATTACACATGATCTTTCGACTTTTGCCTTTTAACCTTTGTATTAGCCTTAGTGTTGGTTGATCTACTCCTTTTATTATGTGTTTTTTTTCCTGTCAGTAAGAATTTTTTCTTTGCAGTATTTTACTCTTTATATATTTTTATTTTTTCTCCTTCTTAAAGAAGTTCCTTTAAAATTTCTTTAGGGAGGGGAGAAAGGGGAGGGGGTGGGAGAGGAGGGGGGGAAGCTAAATATAAGGGGATGGAAAGAGGGGTCACATTAGGTGGTGAACTTATTATGCATCAAGTTGACAATGCACTGTGGAATTGTATGCCTGAAACCTATGTAATCCTTGCTAACAGATGTCACCCCAATAAGTCTAACAATAAAAATGAATTA
>PVJL010005962.1:0-36768 GCA_004026885.1 Lyroderma lyra | reverse complement strand
CTTTTAATACTGGTTTGGTGGTTATGAACTCCTTTAGATTTTTCTTTTTTTTTTTTAATTCATTTTTATTGTTAGACTTGTTGGGGTGACATCTGTTAGCAAGGATTACATAGGTTTCAGGCATACAAATACAGTGCATTGTCAACTTGATGTATAATAAGTTCACCACCTAATGTGACTTCTCTTACCATCACCTTATATTTAGCTTCCCCCCTCCTCTCCCACCCCCTCCCCTTTCTCCCCTCCCTAACCCACTCGTCCCCAAATAAACATTAAACTATTGATTGTGTCCATGGGTTGTTTGTTTGTTCATTTCTTTTTTTCTTTGCTTTCAGTTTTATATTCTGCATATGAGTGAAATCATGCAGTTCTTTGTTTTTTCTCTCTGGCTTATTTCACTTAGCATGATGATCTCCAGGTCCATCCATTTTGTTGCAAATGGCAATATTTCATCTTTTCTTACAGCTGAGTAATATTCCATTGTGTAAATGTACCACAGCTTCTTTATCCAGTCATCTGTCGCAGGGCACTTTGGTTGTTTCCATGTTTTGGCCACTGTGAACAGCGCTACAATGAACACTGGGGTACATAAGTCTTTGCGGACAAAGGTTTTCAAGTTCTTTGGGTAGATCCCCAGAAAGGGGATTGCTGGGTCAAATGGTAGCTCCATTCCGAATTTTCTGAGGACCCTCCACACTGCCTTCCACAGTGGTTGTACCAGTTTGCACTCCCACCAGCAGTGTACCAGAGTTCCTTTTTCTCCACATCCTCTCCAGCACTTGTTATTCCTTGTCTTGACTAAGAAGGTTTTTATCTTTTCTTCAGCTCTAAATAATGATAGACTCTGTTATAGGTCTGTGTTTTTCATCACTTTAAATATTTCATGCCAATCCTTTCTGGCCTGTAGAGTTTCTACTGATAAATCAAATGATAGTCTTATGAAAGCTCCCTTGTAAGTAGCCAACTACTTGTGCTGCTTTTACGATTCTCTCTTTGGCTTTAATCATTGGTCTTTTACTTTAGATGTGTCTTGGTGTGGGCCTCTTTGGGTTCACTTAGGTTGGGACTCTGTGCTTTTTGGAATGTCTATTTCCTTTGCAAGGTTAGGGATATTTTCCATTATTATATCTTCAACTATATTTTCAATTCCATTTTCTCTCTCTCCTCCTTTTTGTACCCCTATGATGCAAATGTTGTTATGCTTGATGTTGTCCCACAGGCCACTTAAAATATCCTAAATAATTTTGGATTTTTAATTTTTGTTTGCTGTTTTGATTGGGTGTTTTCTGCTATCTTGTCTTCTAAATCACTGATTTGATCTGCTTTCTCCAATCTTCTGTTAATTGCATCTAATATTTTTTATTTCAGTTATTTTATTTTTATTTGTGACTGGTTTTTCTTCATGTTTTGTATCTCTTTTTTTATGTTTCCTATCTCTCAGTTAAAATTCTCACTAAGATCATTTATTCTTTCTCCAAGTTTATTGAACATCTTTATAACCACTGTTTTATACTCTTTATCTGGTAGATTGCTTGTCTCCATTTTATTTAATTCTTTATCTGGAATTTTTGTCCTGTTCTGTCTTCTGGAACATGTTTCTTTGTCTCTTCATTTTGGCTGCCTCCCTGTATTTGTTTCTATATATTAGGTAGAGCTGCTATGTCTTCTTGTCTTGGCGGTGTGTCCTTATGAAATGGATGTCCTGTGGGGTCCAGTGGTACAGCCCCTCTATTCACATGTACTGAGGGCTCCAGTGGTGTCCCTTGTATGAGTTGTATGTGCTTTTCTGTTTCAGTTAAGCCTTGATTGCTGTTGGCACATGAGTGGGTGAAACTGACTCATGCTGACTGGCCATGGGTACAGCAAACAAGTTGTGCAGAGTTGACCCCTCAAACTGGGATTTGCTTTAGTAGGGCTCTAGTGGCTACCAAGTTTATCATTTGGGTTTCTCCTTTGTGGTACTAATGGAGTGGTACTCTGGTGTGTATGCTCTAAAGCAGGTCACCAGTTGTATTGGATCTGGGGCCTCTGGGTAAGGGCTCCAGTGCCAGCCAAGTTCAGCTGCTACCTGTGTTTGTTCCAGGGCCAGCTGGTAGGTGCTACAAATTGATCTGAGTTTGGTAGCTGCCTGTGCTGGGGGCTAGGAGGCACCTGGAAGCAGTTATGATATGATCTGAGGTTGGCTGCCACTAGGGTGAAATTGGAGGCACTTAGTAAAAATTACAAAGTGCGTTGAGGCTAGCTGTTGCTTGTTTGAGGTTTTTAGACCTTTTAGAAATTTTAAATAAGTTTATAACCTGAGCCCAGGCTGGCTGCTTGTGTGGATTAAACTATGAAAGAGGTTTCAACTGGTTGGTCCCCAGAAGCCACCAAATCACAATATTCTTTCAATTAATTTACTCAAAAGTCACTCTCTACTGTCAAAAAGTTGCATTTATTATATCATAACATGTGTATTTATTAAAAAACTTTCCAATGAGTTATTTAACATGCACAATATAATGGTATCGATGTAGCCTAAACAATACAATGCCAGCACTATTTAAGGATTCACATTTGTTCATCACACTGTAAAATTTAATAATGTAAATCTTATTCCATTATCATATTAATTCGTTATTCCTATAGTAAACCTAAAATCTTCAAATATGTATAAAGCAATACCACTTTACAATTTTTCATTCTACTCAATCCTTGCTAGAAAGGTCTAATTGAATGCCTTAGAAGAGCTCAAGTGCTCTTAACCATTCCTCAAGATCTAGCCTAATTCATCAGGGTTTAAGATATATGAAAATGTGGGCCTCAAGCCCCAGATAAAAATATATGGGAGTATATATTTATCTGAAGAGAACTTTATGTTCTGTATACTTCTTGGAAACCAAATGTAGCAGTAGGCATTTGGTCAAGTATGTGGGGCCCACAGAAAACATAGCAAACACCATTTTGTCCTGCTTTGTATTATTCCAAGCTCTGTCCATATACTCTAAGCTTCAATTATGTTGAAGTCCTTATGATTCTTCCATTGTGTTCAGTGCCAACCTGTTTTATGCCTCTATGTTCTTACTCATATGGATTTGTGTATCTAATATGTTCTTTCATTTTAAATTTTCCTGGAAAACAATTATTCATATTTTACAACTCTACTTAAACATCACCCCTTCATGAAACTCCACTAGGTAAAGCTAGCCTTTTCTCCTTCTGGGCCTTCACAGAACTTAGTATACCTACATATCTGTCAGAGTCCTTGCAGGAAACAGAACATTTAGATTTCATATTTGAAGAAAGTTTATTAGTGGCACTATTTACAAAGCTGTATGCAGGGAGTAGAAAAACTACAAGGAGTATTAGTATGGGACTAGTAGCAGTTTGGTGGCACTAATATTCCTAGTTCTAAAGGGGAGACAGAGAAGAATGTGTAGAGAGAACTGACTGACAGGAGTTTAGATCTTTGACAGATGCAGCTAGAGATTTAGAAAAATCAATTTCCTGACCTCATCTCCTGCCCTTTAAGTCTCTTGCTATTTTTCCTTATGGACTAAACCCACCCAAAAGCCAGAGAAAGATAAATAATTGGTTACAGTACCTACAGGTCAACTTCCCAGAGTTTAGAGCATGGTAGTGAATGGTTAAGAGTAAATCTATATGAGCTAACAGAAGACATCTGGCACAACCTATCACACTATTTGTTTATTTGTATGTCTGTCTGGAACAAATCCAGCCATAATTGCCTCTATTTTTCATATGACATGGCTGGATATGTTCCAGACACCCCTCATATTTATATATGTATTTGAAAAATTTTTGAGCAGTTTTAGGTTCACAGCAAAATTGAAAGGAATAGAGATTTCTCATATACCACCTGTTCTCACACATGCATAGCCCACCCCACTATCAACATCTCTTACCACAATGATACATTTGTTAAAATTGATGAACCTATATTCACACATCATAATAACCCAAATCCATAGTTTACATTAGGGTTTACTCTTGGTGTTATAAATTCCATGCATTTTGACCAATGTACAATGACCTGTATTCATTATAGTATAATACAGATTATTTTCACTGTCCTAAAATTTCTCTGTGCTTGACCTGTTTATCTTTTTCTTCTTCAGCCACTGGCACCCCAATCACTAATATTTTTACCATTTCTGTAGTTTTCTCTTTTATAGAATGTAATATAGTTGGAATCATGGAGTGTGTTTTCTTATCAGATTGGCTTCTTTCACTTAGTGATATACATTAAAGGTTCCTCAGTTTTTTGTTTGTTTTGTTTTTTTCCTCTTTATTTATGGTTTGATAACTTATTATTATCTTTTTTAGCACTGAGCATGCATTACCTGGGTGTACCACTATTTATTTATCTGTTTACCTACTGAAGGATAGCTTGGTTACTTCCAAGTTTTGACAATTATGAATAAAGATGCTGTAAACATCTGTGTGCAGGTTTTTGTATGAATGTAAGTTTTCAAGTGTTTTGGGTAAATACTAAGAAGTTTGAATCCTGGATTGAATGGTAAGAGTATGTTTAGCTTTGTTAAAATCTGCCAAATTTTCTTCCAAAGTGGTTGTACTATTTTTCATTACCAGCAGCAAATAATAATTTCTGTTGCTTTACATTTTCATCACCATTTGGCATTAGGGTTCAGGATTTTGACCATTCTAATGGCATTGTAGTGGTATCTCATTTTTGTTTTAATTTGCATTTTCTGATGACATATAATTTGAGGCAATGTGTTTTGCTCTGGCTTCTTTCAGTACTTTATCTTTGATTTATTGGTTTGAAAATGATATACCTTGATGTTCTCTGAGCTTCCTAGATCTATGGTTTGATTTGAAAATAATTCTCAGTTCTTATTGTTTCAAATATTTCTTCTGTTTCTCTCTGTGTTTATTTATTTAGGTATTACCATTATGAATATATTTATACCTTTAGTAGTTGACCCACAGTTCTTGGATATTTTGCTCTGTTTTTTTTTTCTTTTTCTTTTTGCAGTCTTTGCTCTCTTTGTTATTCAGCATTTAAAAATTCTATTAACATATTATCTAGCTCAGGGAATCTTTTCTCAGTCATTTCCAGTCTACTAATAAGCCTGTCAAAGACATTTTTCATTTCTGTTACATTGCTTTTAAAAAAACCTCTTAACATTTATTTTTGGTTCTTTCTTAGAATTTTCATCTCTTGGCTTACATTACCCATCTGTACTTGTGTGCTGTCTACTTTATCCATTAGAGCCCTATCAATCATACTTAAGAAAATTTCCAATCTGATAATTTCAACATTTCTGCCATGTCTGGTTGTGATGCTTGCTTTGTCAATTCAAACTGTGTATTTTTCTTTTTGGTATGACATAATATTTTTCTGGGTATATGGACATAATGTACTATGTAAAAGAAACTGTTATACCTTGGCTTTTAGTAATGTAATGATGAGTTGTGGCAGGGAGAGGAAGCATTTATTAGCTTATGGTTGGGTCTCAGTATTTTAGTGAAGTTATATAACTGGACTGTGAACTTCTCAAGTGTTTCTCACTTATATCTCCTTTCTCAGTGAGACAAGATGGGTAAAGTAGGCTAGAGTTGGGTATTTTCTTTCTTCCACATGGAAGGTTAAAGCTGGTTGGAGTTGAGTATTTACCTTCTATCATGTCAGTTAGGCTCTGATAATACCACAGCTGAATAGGCTCTGGTTAACATGTTTCCCAGAGGAAAGGGCTTGTTAAAAAGAATGAAGTGATCTGATGTGTTTTAAAATAGTTTCTGTTCCCCTCCCCCTGTCAAAGCCAGAGAAAGTTTTTCTTTGATATTTTCAGTAGAAATTTGCTCAAGCTTTTATTTTATTTTATTTTATTTTTTTGCTCAAGATTTTAGAGGTAAATCTCACAATATTGTGGCTCCCCCCTCCAATGACTGGATACCCCTGGAGTTTTTACTTCTTATAGTTGTCCATGATGCATCTCCAACAATTTGTTAATAACATTTCAGGCTTTTTACTGTGACACTGATTCCTGAGGGGTTTTCTTCTGTGAGCCTCTGCCCTGGTAAGCTTTAACTCCCTGTATTTGGCTATCTGTCTTTCCAATTTAGGGACAGGGGTTTGTCTTGTGTCTTTCCCACTCTTGTGGATCCAAGAAAGTTGTTGATTTTTTAATCTGTTCAGTTTTTTTACTTGCTAAAAAAGAATTGGAGCAACTTTTCATATGGTATGTGCCATTTATATATCTTCTTTGGTAAGCTGTCTGTTAAGGTGTTTGATCCAATTGTTAATCAGGTTGGCTATCCTCTTATTGTTGAGTCTTAAGTATTATTTGATTATTTTAAGTAGTTATTTATCAGATGTGCCTTCTATAGATAGTTTCTCCTAGTCTGTGGCTTGTCTTTTCATTAACTTGACATTTTCTTTTTCTTTTTAAAAATTTATTTATTAAATTTGTTGGGGGTGACTTTGGTTAGCAAGATTATATAGGTTTCATGTGGATAAATCTATAATACATCATCTGTGTGTTGCATTGTGTGCTCACTAGTCAGTTGTCCTATCATCACCATATGTTTGATCTCTCCTCCCACACCACCCCCTCCCTTTACCCTCTGATAAGTACTAATTTTTGTCTGTGTTCATGACTTTTTGTTTCTTTGTATGTTTTTCTTATTTCTTTTTTGCTTTCAGTGTTATATCTCATATGAGTGAGGTCGTTTAGTTCTTGAGATTTTTCTGTCTGATTATTTTACTTAACATGATAATCTCAAGACATTTTATTTGAAGAACAGAGTTATTAATTTTAATGAAGTTTAGCAAATCAATTATTTATTTCATGGATTGTACCTTTGGTATTTTACCTAAAATCACCATCTCCAAGGTCATCTAGGTTTTCTTCTACGTTGTTTTCTAGGAGTTCATTGTTTCAGTCCCTGCCTCTTGATTAATATGCTCTTTCCTAGAAATACCTGAGAAAAATTCATGGGCTAATTATTACCCTTAGCAAAACCCAACAGAAATTTCCCCAACTGGGATCAATATAGTGGCTGGACTGGCTTTTGTGATTTTTATGATCACAGGATGCGCTTCAACATAAACCATCAGGGAACTTTGAGGAACAAAGTTTATTATTCACAGGTCCTTGATGGTACATAGCATTGCAGAGTGCCATACTGAGAAATCATGGAAGGGAAGAAAGAAGGGAAAGTGAGAGAGAGAGAGAGAGAGAATAAAAGAGAGGAAACCTGTGACTCTGTCTTTATTAAGATCTGAGAGTGGGATATCTAGGGTTTTGCATGTTCCCTCTTAATTAGCTGAGACTCTGAAACTAGTTCAGGACTTTCAGTGGACTGACAAACATGGGGAAGTGTGCCCAGCTGGTTGGAAACCTGGCAAATATTATAATACTGTTAAACCTGATGTCCAGAAGAGCAACGAATATTTCCCTAAGCAGAAATGAGTGCTGGGATATTTTAGGGTCAGGCTACAGTGGACAGCTATGTGAACAAAACCTCTTTTGTATTATTGTCATGCTTAAAACACAGGACTTTAGACTTAGTCCAGATGTGGTATGGAAAAAGACAGGCCTTTCCTGTAGGGGTTGGGAAGGCCAGCCTTTCTTCCTCTGGAGAAAATTGTCTGAACTTTGCTATGAGAAAGGCCAATTGATGTATAGAGTAGTGGGGCATCACTTTTGATGTTTTGTAGTTTCTCTTAAATAAAACTGAGAAAAACTTAAAGAAATAAAAGAAATATTTCATGCAAATGGAAAAAATACTTGTATCAGACAAGATAGACTTTAAATAAAAACTATAAGAGACAAAGAAATATGTTACATAATGATAAAGAAATCAATTAAATCAGAGGACACAACACTAGGTAAATTTTATGCACTCAACACAGAAGAACCTAGGTATATAAAACAAAAGTTGACTAACATAAAGGGAGAGATTAATAGTAATACAATCATAGTAGGGGACTTTAAAATCCCACTGACACCAGTGGACACATCTGCCAGACAAAAAATCAACACGGATACAGAAAAATTAAATGACACACTAGAGCAGATAAACTTAATTGATATTTTTAGAGCATTTAATCCCAAAGCAGCAGAATATACATTTTTTTCAAGTGCACATGGGACATATTTCAAGATAGACCACATGTTAAGCCTCAAAATAAGTCTCAATAAATTTAAAAATATTGAAATCATGTCAAGTGTCTTCTCTGATCACAATCGTGTGAAACTAGAAATCAATTACAAGAAAAACATGGAAAAACACACAAACACATAGAGTTAAACTAACATGCTACTAAAAAATGAATATGTTAATAATAATATTGAGGAAGAAATACAAGATACCATGAGACAAAGAAAAATGAAAACACAATAACCTCAAATCTATAGGACACAGTAAAAGCAGTTCCCTGAGAAAAACTCATAGCAATACAGCCCTACTACAATAAAAATGAAAATATATGTATTTAAAAAATTTAACCTTACTCCTAAGGTAAAAAGAACAGCAAACAGTTCCCAAAGTGCACAGAAGGAAGGAAATAAAAAAGACTTGAGTGAAAAGATGCAAAATAGAGACTAAAAAAATTATAGATCAGGAAAGATCAAGACAGTGACATGAGATGGTGTCCCTGAAACCTCTCCTGGAAATTGCAAAATGAACAGCCAAACTCTGACAAGGGAATCTTCAAGTGACACAGCTTTAGCTGAGAGATCCACCTATCACAAGAAAACACTTAAAGGTCAGAGAAAGGGAGTCAAATGGGAGAAAAGGGAAGCTAGCAGTGCCAAGAAGTTACTGTGAAAGCAAAGTTTTGGCAAAAGAATGTCCGAGGAGAGGGCTGGGGAAAATACAGCATGATCCCAGGAGAGCAGAGGAGCAGACAGTGGAAGTCCCATGAGAAGACTAAATGAAGTGGCACCCATTTCCCACCTTTGGTGGACTCCTGACTATGGTCCAACTTGCTCAGTAGTGTCCATCCCTCCTGGTTCCATGTACTACTGATGGAGGACTAGACTTGCTCTGAAGTATCCTTCCCCCCGGTTCCAGTGTGCTCCTGACAGGGCCAAACTTGCTCTGTGGTACCCATGCCTCTGGCTCCAGTGCTCTCCTGACAAAGGGCCTAACTTGTTTGATGGTGCATAGCTGCCTGAGCTTCCATGTGTTCCTGATGAAGAGCCAGGCTTGTATTGTAATGCACCCCAGGCAAGGCTGGTCACTACCCTGACAGAGAAGCTGGTTTATGCTACACAGTGCTCCTGCCTCTGTGCTGAGTGCTCCTGATGAAGGGACAGGCCTGTTTCACAGCTGACCAGTACCCAGTGTAATGAGCAACCTCATAACAAACAGCAGTGATGAGCCTCACTGCCCCCACCACCAGGCAGAAACTGTGAACATGGAATCTGGCTGCTTCCCCAAGCTCTCCTTCAAATAACTATTACCTTGTGCCACAAAGAAGTCCTGAGCTCTCCCCAACAAACTCTGCCTCTGAGGGAACCTGCAGGGATGCTCAGAGAAAGTGTAAAACAAAAGCACAGCAGCCTCTGTCTGCACAGATCTAAGAGTCAGAGAATATCATTGCCCACCACATTTACACAAAGAACAGGCACATTGAAAACAAGACAACTAAGTCAAAGAGGAGAAGCCCCATGCTCCAGGAAAGCTCTGAGAGTGAAAAAATTAACAACGAAGAGAAAATACTATAAGATGCTACAGCAATATCTACTGAGAAGCAAAAGAAAGACCTCTCCATATCTGCCAGGGGAAAAAAGCTTTTATGCTCAGAAAGAAAAACACACCAACTACAATGAACTTTCTCAGGAACAAAGTGTCTCAGAGAGAAAATGGAAACTCTCCAGAAAAGGAACTTATAGATTTCGAAATATATGATCTAAGTGAACTGAATTTTCTGAGAAAAAATACTCAGAGAGCTTAGGGAATGCTGGCTGAGTATTCAGAACCAGATAAATGATCTCAGGAAGAAAATCTCTGAACAAAAGGACACTTTAACAAAGAAACTGAAACTATAGAAAAGAATCAAATACAAATTCAGGATATAAACAATGCAATAAAAGAAATAAATCATGAACTAATTAGCATAGGAAACAGGGCTGACCATATGGAGGAAAGAATTGGTGAGATTGAAGATAGAAACAAAAAAATTGAACAGAAGGAAAAAGACAAATTTGAGAACAACAACAACAACAACAACAACAACAACAACAACAACAACAAAACTCTACAAGAATTATCTGATTCCATTAGAAAGAACATTAGGATGATAGGAATACCAGAAGAAACAGAACAAAATTCTAATGAGAGCTTAACCAAACAAATAGTAGATGAGAATTTTCCAACCCTATGGGAAAAACTAAAATCCCAAATTCAAGAAGAAAACAAGACTCCTAGTAACCTGAATCCCTCCAGACCTTCTTTAAGGCACATTATACTGAGGATGTCAAAAATCAAAGACAAAATAAGAATTCTCAAGGCAGCCAGGGAAAAAATTATAATCTTCAAAGGAAAGCCCATCAGACTGTCATTGAACTTCTCAGTAGAAACTCTTTAAGCCATGAGAGAGTGGAATCATATATTCAAAATATTAAAAGAGAAGAACTACCAGCCAAGAATAATCTGTCCAGCAAAATTATTGTTTATATATGAAGGAGAAACAAAGAACTTTTCAAACATACAGAAACTGAGGGAATTTGTCAACAAAAGACTAACACTCCAGGAAATATTAAAGGAGTCCACTCAACCTGGAATAAAAAGCCAAAGTAAATGGCAAAAGTTGGGATAACAACAACATAAAAAGGGAAGAAGTAAAAGTTTATATTTACAAAACAGAATGGAAATGGAAAGTATGCTTAAGAAAAAGAGCCACTACATACATGAAACTTTTATTTTCTTAAACATCATGGTAATTACTAAAATAAAAACAACCAAAACCAAAACAAAACAAAACCAAAACAAAAGAACACCCAGGACCAAGACAAACAAGCAAAAAATAGAGAAAACAGAAGAAAAAATCATAGAATGCCATCAAACTAAGAAAACAGACAGTGAGATATAAGCAAAGAAAATACTGAGACTGCACAAACAAAAACCATAAGTCAAAATAGCCATAGGAAATCTTCATATATCAATCATCACCCGAAAAGTAAATGGACTGAACTCACCGATAACATGGCACAGTGTAGCTGACTGGATCACAAAACAAAGCCCATCTATATGCTGTCTTCCAAAGACACACCTCAGCCACAAGGACAAACACAGACTCAAAGTGAAAGGGTGGAAAACAATACTCCAAGCAAATGGCATCCAGAGAAAAAAAGTAAACATTGTTGCTTAGTTTTCAATATTGGAAGACTCATAAACCTGGATTGCATACCACTTTGACTCTTTAATCTTAACAATTGTGCCTCAATATCCTCTGCTATTTCTTTCTTTTTTTAAATTCATTTTTATTGACAGACTTTTAGGGGTGACATCTGTTAGCAAGAATTACATAGGTTTCAGGCATACAATTCCACAATGAATTGTCAACTTGTTGTATAATAACTTCACCATATATTGTGACGTCTCTTTCCATCACCCTATATCTAGCTTCCCCTCCCTCCTCTCCCACCCTCTCCTCTTTCTCCCTTTCCTATCCCCCTCATTCCCAAATAACATTAAACTATTGATTATGCCCATGGGTTATTTGTTTGTTTGCTCATTTCTTTTTTCTTTGTTGCTTACAGTTTTTATATTCCACATATAAGTGATGTCATACAATACTTTGTTTTTTTCTGTCTGGCTTATTTCACTAAGCATGATGATCTCCAGGTCCATCCATTTTGTTGCAAATGGCAATATTTCATCTTTTCTTATAGCTGAGTAATATTCCATTGTGTATATGTACCACAGCTTCTTTATCCAGTCATCTGTCGCAGGGACCTTTGGTTTTTTCCATGCTTTGGACACTGTAAACAGCATTGCAATGAACATTGGGGTACATAAGTCTTCGCAAACAAAGGTTTTCAAGTTATTTGGGTAGATATCCAGAAGTGGGATTGTTGTGTCAAATGGTAATTCCATTCCCAATTTTCTGAGGAACCTCCACACTGTCTTCCACAGTGGTTGTACCAGTTTGCACTCCCACCAGCAGTGTACCAGAGTTCTGATAATAGCCATTCAAACAGGTGTCAGGTGATATCTCATTGTGGTTTTGATTTACATTTCCCTGATAGCTAATGAGGATGAGTATTTTTTCATATATCTGCTGGCCATTTGTATTTCCTCATGGGAGACGTGTCTGTTTAGTTCTTCTGCCCACTTTTCAATTGGGTTGTTTGTTTTCTTGTTGTGAAATCTTATTAGTTCTTTATATATTTTAGATATTAGACCTTTATCTGATACGTTATTTGCAAATATTTTATCCCATTCAGTTGGCAGTCTCTTTGCCTTGTTGATGGTTTCTTTGGCTGTGCAGAAGCTTTTTAGTTTGATATAATCCCATTCACTTATTTTTGCTTTTACTTCCCTTGCCTTTGAGGACAGGTTCATGAAGTCTTCCTTGAGCCCTAGGTCTATAAGTTTAGTAACTATGTTTTCTTCTATACAATTTATTGTTACAGGTCTGATATGAAGGTCTTTAATCCATTTTGAGTTAATTTTTGTATATGGAGAGAGTTCACAGCTCAGGTTCATTCTTTTGCATGTTTTTCCAGTTTTCCCAGCACCACCTACTAAAGAGGTTGTCTTTTCCTCATTGTGTGTTTTTTGCTCCTTTATCAAAAATTATTTGTCCATATATTTGTGGGTTTATTTCTGGGTTTTCAGTTCTATTCTATTGGTCTATATTTCTGTTGTTCTGCCAGTACCAAGCTGTTTTGACTATTGATGCTCTGTAATATAAATTGAAGTCAGGGAATGTAATTCCACCAGCCTTATTCTTTTTATGCAGTATTGCTTTGGCAATTCCAGGTCTTTTATGGTTCCATATAACTTTACTCATTGTTTTATCTATTTCACGAAAGTATGATTGTGGGATTCTGTTGGGTATTGCATTAAATCTATAGATTGCTTTGGGCAGAATGGCCATTTTAACAATGTTAAGTCTTCCTATTCATGACCAGGGGATATTTTTCCACCTCTTAAAGTTTGTTCCAATTTCTTTCAAGAGTGTCTTATAGTTTTCCATGTATATGTCGCGTTTTTTGTTTAGTTAATTCTCAGGTATTTCATTCTTTTTGTTGTGATAGCAAAGGGAATTGACTCCCTCATTTCTTTTTCTGAAGATTCGTTGTTTGTATAGGAATGCTGTTGATTTTTGTACATTGATTTTGTATCCTGCGACTTTACTATATTCGTTTATTGTTTCTCATAGTTTCTTGGTGGAATCTTCACGATTTTTTATATAAAGAATCAAGTCATCCGCAAATAGTGACAATTTGACATCTTCTTTCCCAATTTGGATACCTTTGATTCCTTTCTCTTGCCTGATTGCTGTGGCTAGAACTTCCAGTACTATATTAAATAGCAGTGGTGACAGGAGGCATCCCTGTCTTGTTCCTGATTTTAGAAGAATAGGCTTCAACTTTTCCCTATTCAGTATGATGTTAGCTGAGGGTTTGTCATATATGGCCTTTATTATGTTGAGATACTTTCCTTCTATACCTATTTTCTTTAGTGTTTTGATCATAAATGGATGTTGTATCTTGTCGAAGGTTTTTTTCTGCATCAATTGAAATGACCATATGGTCTTTATCTTTTTTTTGTTTATGTGGTGTATTACATTGATTGATTTTCATATGATGAACCATCCTTGTGCTCCTGGGATGAATCCCACTTGATCTTGATGTATGATCTTTTTGATGCATTATTGTATTCTATTTGCTAGTATTTTGCTTAGGATTTTTGCATCTGCTGACTTTCGGTTTTGTCTGCTCTTCTTTTTCTAGTTCTTTAAGATGGGATGCTAAGATGTTTGCTTGTGATTTTTCTTGTTTCTTAAGATAGACCTGTAGTGATAAATATTTCCCTCTTATTACCGCTTTTGCTGTGACCAATAATTCTGATACATTGTATTTTCACTGTCATTAGTTTCCATATATTTTTAATCACATTTTTTATTTGTTCTTTTATTCAGTTCTTTTAAAATAAGCTGTTGTTTAATCTCCATGTGTATGTGGTGTTTCCTGCTTTTCTTTTATAGTTGATCTCGAATTTCAGAGCTTTGTGGTCTGAGAATACACTTGGTATTTTCAATCTTCTTGAATTTGCTGAGGCTACTTTTGTGTCCCAGCATGTGTTCTATCCTTGAGAATGTTCTATGTGCATTAGAAAAGAAGGTATACTCTCTTTTTGCTGGATGAATTGTCCTGTAAATGTCAACTATGTCCAATTGCTGTAATGTGTCATTTAGAGCTGATATTTCCTTATTTACTTTCTGTTTGGATGATCTGTCCATGTCTATTAGTGGGGTGTTTCAGTCTCCCGCAATGATTGTGTAATCATCAGTTTCTCCTTTCAAATGTGTTAGTAGTTTCTTTGTGTATTTTGGTGCATCCTGGATGGGAGCATATGTATTAGTTAGTGTCAACTGTTCTTGTTGTTGCATTGTGCCGTTTATCATTATGTAATGTCCATCTTTGTCTTGTACTATCTTTTCTAACCTGAAGTTTATTTCATTAGATATCAGTATGTCAACTCCTGCTTTTACCATTTGCTTGGAGTATTGTTTCCCATCTTTTCACTCTGGATCTGTGTTTGTCCTTATGGCTGAGGTGTGTTTCTTGGAGACAGCATAGAGATGGTTTCTGTTTTTTAATCCAGTCTGCTACTCTATGTCTTTTTATTGGTGAGTTCAGTTCATTAACATTTAGAGTGATGATGGATATTTGAGGATTTCCTCTGGTCATTCCTTGTTTATTCGTTTTTTTGTTTGTTTATTTTATTTTTGTTTCTTTCTTGTTGCCCCCATTTTGTTCCATTTTTCATGATGGTTTCTTTCAGGTCGAAGAGCCTCCTTCAGTATTTCTTGGAGATCTTTAGTACCATGTGTCTAAGGTAGGGTTCAGGTATCTAGGTGACCTGTTTTCTTCTTGAACTTGGGGTTCCCGATCTTTCCATAGGTTAGAAAAGTTCTCATCCACTATTTATTGGAGTATGCTCTCTGTGGACTTCTCTGTTCCTTCTTCTATTCTTATTATCCTGATGTTGTTTTGTCTCATGGAGTCAGATTGTTCTTGCAGAGTTCTGTCAATCCTTTTGTTTCTATATTCCCTTTTTTCCTCTTTCTTAGCTGTTTCCATGTTCTGATCTTTGTTATAACTAATTCTTTCTTCCATCTGGTTGACTCTGTTTCCTATGGCAGTTATTTCATTTCTCACTTCTTTTATTGTATTATTTATTTCTCGCATTTGTATTTCGATCTTCCTTATGTTCTGAATTTCTTTGTTAGATTGTTATTTTGTTCGCAGAGTTCCTTTTTTATGTTGTTCATCTCTTTTTTTATGTTGTTCATCTCAGCCATGGTGCTCTGCCAATATGATTTTATTTCTCTCAGAACCTTTAGAATGGCTACTTTAAATTCTCTGTCACTTAGTTCAGATATTTCCAGATCTAGGGAGCTATCTTCTGGATAAATTTCATGATTTTTCTGAGGAGTTTTAGTATTTAAGGAATTAATCCTGTCTGCTAGGTTCTTCCTCTTTGACATGAGGGCTTTGCGATCAGTGTCCAGATTATTACTTTTGTGGTGTCTTGCTGTAGGGCAGACACTAGATGGCACTGGGGGTCACGCTTTGGGAGAGAGGGGGGTTGTTTATTTCTTGTTTTTGATCTCCTACTGTGTTTGGAGGCTATGCGCGTATATCCCAGGGAGAGGCCAAGAAAAGGGTCTCCAAGGGCAGTCTTGCCTTCTGCCCTTTGCTAGGGAAGCTGGGCCAAGGCTTGTTTTTGCTGGGTCGGGCGAATGCTGTCAAATCTGTCTTCTTCCCAGCCACAGCCCTGATTCAGCATCTGGCCGTCTATGGGCTCACACTACTTTCAGAACCCTGGGGTGCATGAGGAAGTGCACGCTCCATAATTCCCGGCCTGACCTGAGACAGCCAGGTGTCTTTTGCAGTGGGCCAGGAACTGAAGTGCAGCCCTGTGTAGGTCCCCAGGGGGCCTAGAGCTGGGGTGTTGTCTCTGCAGTTCAGAGTCCTTGCTCAGCCCTTCTACCACTCAAATTTCCAGAGGCTTGCTCCCAAACTCCATCCCCACCATGCGGCTCCAAAGCCCAGCTCCTCTGCGGTCTTTCCCCTCCCATTCACTTCGCCGCTCCCGGATAGGCAGCAGCGATCGTGTCCTGTTGCAGTCTGTCTCTGTTCCCTTCCCTCTCTCATTCTCCCCCCTTTCTCTCCAACCTTCAGGTGTTTACTTGTGATTCATGGATTTCTCAGCTGCCGTTTTGTCACTCAGGGTGCTCTTTCTTGGCTCCTGGGTGACCATTCAATTATATTTTCTGGGAGAGGCTTTAGGGACCTCCTCTCCAGTCGCTGTCTTGCCCTCTCTCTCCTCTGCTATTTCACTAATTTGCCTAGTCATGGTGCTAGCCAAAAGAGAAACACATGCCACCATTTGAACTGCAGTGTCTTTTAAAACTCATGGCAAATGTTCTTAGCAGCAGGCAGGATGAACTCTTCTCCAAAAGTAGAGGGCTTCTTAGCTTTAGCAATGCAGTTAGCCACTATAATGATGCCTTCAGTGCAGACACATTTGATAAAGTTGTAGCCTGTGCTTCGTCTCCATGTGGCAAAGCAGTTTTAAAGTTTTCATGGCTTTGTTGGATAGCTGGCAGTCACATATTATACAAAGTGGGCTTGGTGAATGCAAATTACCTTTTGCAATGAACGTGTAATTTAAGTAGGACTCTTGATATTTTCTTTTAAGAGCAGAGTGTGTTGCTGACATTGTTGTTATTGTTGTTGTTATTGTTATTGGCAGTGTTGGTCTTCTGCTGTCTCATAGTTTGGTCTTTCTCCCTTTTCAAAAATCTCTCCAGTGATGTTTGGTTTTTACTCACTTTGGCTAGGATTAGCTTGTGGGCTTATCAAAATTGTGACTGGGACAAGTGTGCAGTGCAGGAAAGAGGTGTGAATGAAAGTGGTAAATAAAATAATGGGCAGGACATGATCTGACTAAAGTAAGTGTCTAATTCTGACTTAAAGCCTGTCACCAGATGCAGCTGTACAGTTGAAGTACATCAACTCAATAGCCACTATTAATTCTGCCACCAGATGCAGCTTAATTGTCACTTGCTACTCACTGATAGGGTTTTGATATGAGTCTGCAAGCAATTGATTTATTATGGTCTCTGTGCAGTCTAACTTCTCTGTTAATGTTAATCTGTATTTGCAGCCAATCCCCAGTGCTAGCATCACTGACTCAGCTGTACCTCTGATCATCACACATTAGATTCTCATAAGGAGCCTGCAACCTAGATCCCTTGGATGCATAGTTCACAATAGGGTTCATGCTCCTATGAGAATCTAATGCCACTGCTGATATGACAGGAGGTGGAGCTCAGGGAGTAATGCCAGTGATGGGAAGCAGCTATAAATACAGGTAAAGCTTCACTCACTTGCCCACTGCTCACCTCCTGCTGTGGTCCAGTCCCTAACAGGCCATGGAGCAGTAATGGTCCATGGCTTAGGAATTGGGGAACCCTGCTCTAGACAATACTTTAAAGAAGTTTTCTGTTTGTTCATTTTTTCATAAAGAGCAGAGAATTTGTGCAGTAGTAGGAAGGGAGCATGAGATCATGAGAGAATTTTTTGTTTGTTTGTTTGTATGCTGGTAAAAATTACCCATTAGAGTAGGATAAGTTGATGAAGCAGGAGGGAGTGAGTTCAGGTTCCAGAAGATTCTGAACTAGAAAAATCTTGAGGAGTTAAGAGAGACTATGATAAGTCCTTTAGCACTTTTATGCATTAAAACTGCCAAGATTTAAAAAATTCTTCTACTTCCCTTACTTAGGCGCCTATAAATTTTATTATAAAGAGTAAGGAAGTCCTGCCTTATAATGACTACTAAGTCAGCAGTGTAATCACTGTCATTGATTTGCTCAACCAACATTTTAGTGCTATCAATTTTACAAAGCTACTTCTTTTGAGGCAAACAATGTTACTTGTGAACTTGTAAAATGGCATGCTAAATCAGATACAGGTACTGTAAATATAGATTCATGACATCTAGTCTCTATAATGTTCTACATGTGTGGCTGTGACTTACATTTCATGTATTTTGTAGCCTAATAAAGAATTAAGTATCTAGATCAGTGGTTCTCAATCTTCCTGATGCCATGACCCTTTAATACAGTTCCTCATGTTGTGGTGACCCCCATAAAATTATTTTCATTGCTACTCCATAACTATAATTTTGCTACTGTTATGAATCATAATGTAAATATCTGACATGTGTTTTCCGATGGTCTTAGGCGACCCCTGTGAAAGGGTCATTCGACCCCCAAAGGGGTCATGACCCACAGGTTGAGAACCACTGATCTAGATGACAATAATTGCCATTTACAGGTTGCTTACCATTTGCCAAGTTCTACAGTAAGTGGTGTATGTGTATATGTATATAAAATATATATTACATATTATATAATATATGATGTATATATATGTACATATAAAGTATATATGTCTATACATATATTATTAATAAATATTATATTATTTATTCCTTACAACAAACTTATTAAATTGGTAGTCATTATTTTATGTTATAAATTAGAAAACTGGGCTACAGAGAGGTTAAGTACCTTATAATGTGTCATATATTAAGAAAGCTTATGCCCAGGTCTATTTGACTATGAAATCCATACACTTTATCTCTGAAACATATTGCTTGATTTAGTCTAAGTAACTGACTTAGCCCAAAACACTCACACCAATTCCAAATCTTCACTAAATTTGTAAAATGCAAATTTGATCAAGCCATAGTTGAGGTTTACTGCATGCTATCTCTCCATGGGTTATTTTGATGAGCTCCTACCCAGCATAGTTTATATATATTACAGTTGGTATGCTAGCAAGCTTCAAGGACTTCCAATATTTTTTATATTCTCATACAATTTTGGAAAAATCACTTTATAATTTTTTAACATAGATAACATCTTCATCAGCATTCTGTAGAAAATCTGGTCTTTTAAGTCATAGGAAGCCAAAGAACTAACTATACCTTAATTAGACCTGCTTTTGGCTTTGAATCAATATTTAATACAAGCTCTTAGCTTGCATCTCTTTGGCTCTCTGGCACCTGACTGTAGATGCATGTGAAAATTCACTCCAGTCTTATACCACAGAGACCTGTTTTTTGATGTCTCTATTGCCACTTCCTGACATGGGACAGCCAACCCTAAGCTAGATAACTAGTTGATCTTCACCAGCAGCTGGACAGCAAAAATCATTTTAGTAGCAATACAGGCTATTCACATAAGGTTTGAGCAATAAGTAGCCCATTCACTTCTAGGTAAATTAGAAAACTTTCCTCTTGAGTAGATGGAAATATTTTGAGGACTTAGTTCTCTTTATAGCCCAAGCTATAACTCACACTAGAAGACTGTTGTCTGAAATGCAACTGGACCTGAGATATGTAGCTGGGTGGGGTCTGCAAGGGTCTGCTATATTGGCAGGGCTGATGAGGCAATTGGTTTGTGGAGAGGAAACAAAATTTGCCATTCAGGTAGTGAAAGAGTAAGACATATATCATCTCCAGAATTTAGAGTAATGCTATAGCTCTAGAAGAAACACAGATTAGGCAAAGATGTTAGAATGAGGGAATATAATTTGAGGGCCAGTATTGAACAATATATATTGCTACTCCCTAATTACTATACTTTAGAATGACCTCTGAGTAACTCTGAACAACAGTGGGCCAATCACACAGCAGGGTTTCCCTGATATTTTCCTCCTTCTTTTTTTGCCCTGATTAATTCTATCTTCAGCCACCAGAGGCTAGGTGACCTCCAGTCCCCTGCCCCTAGGTTAAAGTCTTTAAGCAGACCAAATGAAATATTCATGTGCAAAGTTGATGACATAAATCAAGTAGAAATAAAATCTATCTTGATGCATTGTGTCAATTCTTCTTATTTCAGTTCAGCATGATCCCATATATAAATCTTTTCAAGAAACCAGAAAAGGGGTACATGATATAACATTTCTAAGAAACATGCTTACTTGCTTCTATTAATAATTACTACCTGCAGAACCTGGAAGTGCTTAAGATGTTCATATTTTTGAATGATTTTCTTCTTTTTGTTTATACATGTAAGAAAAAATGCCAAGTGTGGAGAAGAAATTTTCTGTTGTTGCAGAAATGTGAAAGTCACATTTTTGTCATGGTTCCACTGTTCCATGCTTGAGGTCACTCTGGGGAATGTGCTAAAGGGCAATATATAGATGTAGATATAGATATAGATATAGATAGATATTTTTTAATAGCAGGCACTTATTGCCTCTTCTGAAGTCAGGCTAAAACCAAGCTGGGCCTTTTTATGCCTTGTTTAGCAGTAACAGGTAGAGCCCACTTTGAAGCAGGAGTCCACAATCTTTGCTGAGCCCTGTGCCTGACCACTCACTGCACACTCTTATATCTTCTGAATCTTCTATTTAGAGGTTCCTCAGCTTCTTGGTCTTGGCAAATCCTGCTAAGATGGTTGGTTTTGCTCTGCTGTGTGGAAGCACTAAGGGCTTCCAGGAGTTTGTGTGTATAAGGGCCTTACTTGAGATGACTTCTGAGGTAGACCACAGTACCCTGTGGGTTTGGATTTGGACCCAGCTGTTCTCATTTACTCACCTCCTAAATGGTCTCAAAGCAAAATGGGATACAGACCCTACTGCCATATAGTAGTAGTCCTACCCCTACTTCCTCCTCCCTTTTTCATGTCACTGGTCATGGTTTAGAGGATTTTACTTGGATCCATACAGCATCAAAGAAAAAGATCTTTGCATCATAAAATTAAGCAGAAATTTAGTTTGGGCCATGCACAGTTGGGCCTCTGTTCTCACAATGTCCTTAACCCCCTCAGCACATAAGCATGCACTTAAACTTTAGGATAATTCCTACCTCAATGCCTATACTCTAACCTTAATGAACACTTATTTCACAGTGTAACTTGCACAAAACTACTGATTACTGGATCACTATTGCACCCGTATCTTGTTTAGGCCTCTTGTTTGGTTTTTAATGCTCTTTAATACTTCATTCCAACTTTTATCCTCTGTTCTCCAATATTCTTTGTTTACTATATTTATAGCCATTTATTCATTTCATAAATGAAAGACCAATTCATAAAGATTAGTGCTCTGATGCAGGCATTTATATAAAGCAGAGTAATGGGACAAAAGAATCTGTGATCAGCTTTGCTCCAGAGAGTGAGAGAAGGCCTCACAAATAAGATTATGTTCAAAGCTAAGTGCAAGGTTTAGGAGGCATCCACCAGGAGAAAATGGTTCACTAAGAAGAGTTTTCCAGGTATCTCTAGGGCCTGATCTTTCTTTTGAGAGTGGTAACTACAGCTTTGCTCATAGTCTTATTATCTTTGTATCCTGCTATAAGCTTCCTTGGGCCCAATCACTTTAGAAGCTCAAGATTTGAGAAAGGAGCTCAGCACAGAATCATATCTCATAGAGCATCAACAGTAGGGGATAAGTCTTTAGGGAATGTCTAGTTCAATTTATTTATTGTGCTGGTGAGGAATCTGAAACCCAAAAATGTGAAGCAACCTTCCTAAAGTCATACATCTAGTTAGTGTGACAGAGACAGAACTAAAGCATTGGTTCCCAAGAAGTGGTACCCTAGGGGGTATGTGCTGGGACAGTCAAGGGTACATAAAATATGATCAATAAGGGTGAAAAGCAAGTAAAGTAAAAAAAACACAAAATGTTAGTTATGGAACAATAAATGTTAACTTTGAATCACTGTTAATGGAGACACTTCAAAATTAGATCACATTAGCAAATGATTGGTAAGAGCATGGCTATAAACCCTTCCCCCAAGCTGCTGTTCTACCAATCATTATGTACAGTTTCAGAACAATCCATTTGCAATGTTTCTATAACTTCCTCGAATATATGAATACATCCATAGCCAGACTGTTTGATCAGTTTAGTTATTGAGTAAAAGTAAGTGTGTTGTCTTTTATTAAGGAAAAGTAAGTGTCTTATCTTTAATCATAATTCTTTCAAGTAGTATTTTATTTAGTGTTTAAATACTTGATTATTATCAATATTTAACTGTTATGAATATTGTAAAATTAAATCTGTGGTTTGTACTTTTAGTGTAGTAATTTTTATTTCCTAACTTATTACCTCATTTGCACTTTTACATTAAGATAGGCACTGAACAAAAGTGTCAGTATTTAAAAACAGGTGTTTTAAAAACAAGGAATACAATTTATAGAAATGGGTTTAAAAGGGTTACACAAGCATAAAAATGTTGGCGACCACTGGACTTTTATTACCAAGGCTGTTTCTAATAGGTTGCTTTGTGGCCTTAATATGTCATAGTTGCCCATTTAATCTTCTGTGAAAGCTTCTGTCAGCCTCATTTTACTCAGGGGTAGTTCCCTTTCAAGTCTGGAAGCAAATTCTGTTGCCACTAGCTCCCTATGCAATTTTAGAAAAATTCAATTCATTTTCTGGGCCTTAGTTTTTAGTTTCTCCATCTTAAAATGAGTGAGGGTTAGCTAATTGGTTTTTATATCTAGGTCTTATAGAGTGGGGAACAGAAGCCAGTAGTTTTTAGAGGAGATTCACTTTTTTGTACATATGCTGGAGTGCAGTACAGAGATCTAAATGGAACTGACTGAAAAAAAATAGTGGAGACTGAGATTAAAGATTTCCTACTGGTTTGGAAACAGATACATACTCCAAGTGTAGTCCTCTTATTTCTAAAGTGATAAAACAGACACAAGTTGTGGGTAGGGGAAGTTCTCATAGCAAGATAAGGAGGATCTGAGCCTGGGACCTTGGTTTTCTGACTCTAATTCCAGTACTTTCTACCAACCCATACTTCCTAATTGCATTGGTTATATCCCATCCAGGGCAGTTCCAAAAAAACCCAAACAACAACAACAACAACAAACAAAACAAAACAAAAAACAAACTAGAAACCAAAACTAAGAGCTCAGGAGTCTGTAACGAATAAAATTAAGTTTGAATGTGGGTCAAAGTGTTTGTAGTTTGTCATTATGAAGTGACCAAGTTCAGAGCTTTGAGGGTAAGGGAGGGTGTGATTTCCTCCTCAGACTCCATTTGGGAGTATTGGAAATTTCCTTAAGCCTGAGCTCCAACAAGGCTTAAGGCTTGTTTGTTCCCTCTTTCCTTTATTCGAATTGCTTCTTATTTATACTGTCTCTCCTCTCATCTCCTCTCACCACTGTATGACTAGACTACCCTCTTCTAGTTATAAACAGAGATCATCTGTCTCTGGGCTAGTTCTTCCTATTTTTTCACTACCTTTCACAGTGACTTTCAAAGGAGCAAAACATCTCACAAACAACTTTTGCATTTGCTTTTAGACATTATTTATTTATTTATACTTAAAATTTTTTTTTAAATTACATTTGACATGCAGTCTTACTTTCAGGTAATTACAAAAGAATGATGAGTCATTTACAACTTACAAAGTCATCACCTCAGTAAATCTGGTACCCATCTGACACAATAGTTATTAAGATATGAGTATTATTGACTATATTCCCCATGCAATACTTTATATCCCTGTGCCTATGCATTTGTTAATCTCTTCCTCTTTTTCACCCACCCTTTCAATTCTCCTCCCATTTGGCAGCCATCAAAATATTCTTTGTATCTATGAGTCTGTTTCTGTTTTGTTTGTTTGTTTATTTTGTTCTTTAGATTCCACAAATAACTAAAATCATATGACATTTGTCTTTCTCTGTCTGGCTTAGAACACTCAGCATGATGCCCTCTAGGTCCAACCAGATTGTTACAGATGGCAATATTCCATTCCTTTTTTATGGCTGAGTAATATTCCATCACATATATGTACTACTCTTTACTTTTTACCTTCAATATTATTTTATATTAATTTTAGGTGTATAGCATAATGTTTACACATTTATATAATTTAAGAAGTGATCCCCCTTACTCGTCTAATACCCATCTGGAAATATACATAGTTATTACCATATTATTGACTATATTCCTTATGCTTTACTTTACATTCCTTTGACTGCTTTTATTTGTACTTCTTAAAATCTCTTCATCTTTTTGCCCTGACTCCAACCCTCTCCCAACTATCACCTGAACAAATCTAGTACCCACATGACACCATACATAGTTATTACAAGATTATTGACTATATTCTTTATGATACATGTTACATCTCAATACCTACTTTGTAACAACCAATTTGTACTCTTTAACCTCTCCAATTTTTTACCAAGGATGTTTTTTTTTTTTTTACCAAAGACCCTTCCATCTGACAACAATCCAAAAGTTTTCTGTATCTGAGTTTGTTCTGTTTTGTTTGTTTATTTTGTCCTTAAGATTCCACATATAAGTGAAATCAAATTGCATTTGTCTTTCTCTGTTTGACACTTCATTCAGCACAATACCTTCCATGTCCTTTTTTTTTAGCTATTACTTGTTTTTGTTTTTGTTTTTCAGTTACATTTTGACAAACAATATTATGCTGGTTTTGGGTATTCAGCATAGTGATGAGACAATTATATAATTTAGAAAGTCCTTATTCTGATACCTCTGATTCTCATCAGATACCATACATAGTTATTACACTGACATTGACTGCATGCCCTATGCTGCATTTTACATCCCTGTGAATATCCTGTGACTATGAATTTGTACTTTTTATTTCTTCCCCTCTTTAGCCACCACTCTAGCCCTCCTCCCATCACACCAACAAATCCAGCATCCATCAGACACCACACACAGTCATTAAAGAATTATTGACTGTATTTGCATGTTATATCCTACATCCCTATAGCTATTTTTGTAACAACCAATCTGAACATACCAACTCTTTCTCCTTATTTCACCCATTCCCCAAACCCTCCTCCCATGTGGCAAAAAACCAAATGTTTTTTATATCTATAAATCTGTTTCTGTTCTGCTTGTTTGTTTTCTTATTTGGATTTTACCTATAAGCAAATTCAACTTGCATCTGTCTTCCTGACACTCTATTCAGTGCAGTATCCTCCAATCAAAAGGGTTTTGACTAGAGCTTTAAATCTGTTTAACTTGGAAGTAACTGTTGATATATATGTTGGTATCGTCACTTAATTATTTATAATTTTTGCTTATTTTCCCATCTTAAGAAAAGTCCTTCTAACATTCCTTGTAGTACTAGTTTGTTGGTGATAAACTCCTTTAGAGTTTTCTTGTCTAAGAAGCTCTTTATCTCTTCTTCAATTTTGAATGATAGCCTTGCTGGATACATTAATTTTTGCTGTAGATCCTTGGTTCTCATTATATTGAGTATTTTCTGCCACTCCCTCTGGCCTGCAAAGTTTCTGTGGAGAAATCCATTGACAGTTGTATGGGTGCTCCCTTATAAGTTATTACTTGCCTTCCTCTCCATGCTTTTAATATTCTCTCTCGGCCTTTAATATTTTCTGTTTTAATTATGATGTGTCTCAGTGTGGGCCTGTTTGGGTTTATCTTGTTTGGGACTCTCTGTGCTTTCTGGGCTTGTATGTCTATTTCTTTCACCAGCTTAAGAAAATATTCAGTTATTGTTTCTTCAAATAAGTTCTCAGTCACTTTTTTTTTCTTTTCCCTCTGGTACTCCTATGATGTGAATGTGGTGCTTGATGTTGTCTTGAGGCCCCTTAAACTACACACATTTTTTTTGGATTTTTCTTTTTTATTTTTGCTGTTCTGACTGAATGTTTTCTGCTCCCTTGACTTCCAATTCACTGATTTAATCCTCTCCTCCATTTAGTCTGCTGGTGATTCCTTCTGTTACAGTATTTCTGAATTTCAGTTATAGTATTCTTCATTTCTGACTAGTCCTTTTTTATGGTTTCTGTGTCCTTCTTTATGCTTTCTATCTGTCTGTTAAAGTTTTCACTATATTCCTTGAGCATCCTTAAAATCATGTTTTGAGTTCAGTGTCTGATAGGTTGTTTGCCTCCATCTTGTTTAGTTCTTCTCCTGGAATTTTCTGCTGTTCTTTTATTTGAGACATATTTTTTTGTTTTCTCATTTTGGATACCTGTCTATATTTGTTTCTATGTATTAAGTAGATCTGCTACATCTCCCAGTACAGCTGGATAGCCTTATGTCATAGTTGCCCTGTGGGACCTTGACACTATCTCTCTGGTGACCTGTACTCGTTGCTCCTGTAGATTCTAGTTTGACACCAGTGCTGTGCCTGGAGCTATTCAGCAACATACCAATGCTGGTCGCCGCCAGCCTAGGATCAGTGGGCTTAAATAGTTTTACCAGGGAAGATTATAGTGCAGGTGGGGCTGGCTGCTCACCAGAGAAAGTGCTTCTGGTGTTGGTGGAGTTGGGTGAGGTGGGGTCCCAGTGAGTCAGCAAGGTGGAGAGAGTAAAGCTCAACAGACCAATCAGGTTCAGATTTGGCTGTGTGGGGGCAGGTGCAACTGCCCTCCATCCATCTGCATGACAGGAGGGAGCACCTAGGATAGATGGCAATTGTCTTCCAGCCCTTGCTCCAAAGACACACACCTCAGTTTGCCCCCTGCATGCCTCCATCACCCCCTCATTCACCGTCCCTCTGCCAGAGCCCAGGGTGAGTATCCGTGAGTGACTGAGTCTGCATGGACACTTTAAGAGGACATCTGGATTTTCCACAGCCTTCTGTCCCATCTGGACTGTTAAAGTCCCACTATTTTTCAGTCAGATGTTGTGGGGCTCCTCTTACTAGTACCAGTGCTCTGGACTAGGGAGACTGGTATAGGGCTGGGGTCCCTCGTCCTCTTGGGGGAACCTCTGTGGCTACAATATCTCTGCTGATTCTCTACTGCCACTGGAGGTTTGGCTCCTTTCACATCTGCACCCCTTCTGCCAGTCTCACCATAGCCTCTTTTTTTTGTATCCTTAGTTATAAAGCTTCTGTTCAGCTAGACTTCAGGTGGTGCTCCATGTTAGTTGTTCAATAATTTAGTTGTAACTTTAATGTGTTCACAGAATGAAACAGGCACTGTGTTCACCTACTCTGGCATCTTGGATCTCTATCCTTGTGCATTTTAGTGACCTATCCTAATGCACAAACCAGATGCCTTTTCCCCTACTCTCTACTTCAAATATGGATTAATGAATTTTCTCATTATTTGAAAGAGAGAAGCTATAGCATTCATTGATGAATAATTATCAAATAATTATCTTTAATAAAATACATGAGATATTAAATAACACTAAGTATAAACAAGTCTTTCTGATGGATTTACAGATATAAGAGACTCCCTAGCTTGATAATAAAGGCTGCCACAAAGTGTGTTGAGCTCATCATGCTAAATTTATTATTCTAGCACTGCCTCCCACGAGTCTATCACTCAGGTAATAAACGCTTACTTGTTTTTCTTTTAAAATATCTTGCATATTTCAGCCTCTCTAATGACACCTCACTAACATTGACTTCCCTGTCTCTTATCACATATTTCACCCATCAAAATAATATTAAATGTCATAAGAGTTTGTCAAAGAAAGAGAATCATGTGCATTTTTTATCACATAGAGAAGCTTCATAATGGAGGAAAAAGAATATGAAATGAGATTTAAAGACAAAGAAATAAAGAAATGATGAAGTAGGAGGGGGAGAAAGCATCTGGCTTGAACATTGAGATAGGCAAAGTTGTGGAAGCTGAAATGCACAAGGATCTTTGAAAGATGAATAGACCAGTTTTGATGGTGAAAAAGAAAAATCTAAATTAAATAAATGTATTAATTATTTAAACTTTGCTTTTATAGTCAGCAAATATAATGGCATTTCATTTCTTTTTATTAAAGTATAATTGGTATACAATATTACATTACTTTTATGTGTACAATGTAGTGATTCAAAATTTGTTTATCTTTGATGTATTCACCACACTAAGTCTTCTAGTAAACATCTGTCACCATGCAACATTATTCAACTATTGTTGAATATATTTTTCTTTATCTTTTTAACACAACCTTTTGCTCCCTTCTCTTCTGGTAACTATCGGTTTTTTCTTTGTTTCTGTGAGTATGATTTTATTTTATTTGTTCATATTAATTTTTAAAATTCCATTATGACTGAAATTGTATAATATTTGTCTTCCTATGTCTGACTTATTTCACTTAGCATAATATGCTTTAGGTGCATCCACGTTGTTGCAAATGCCAAGATTGTGTTCTTTTTATTGTCAAGTAATATTCTATTGCATATATAAGAGCCCATCCTTTTTATTCACTCATTTATTGATGAACAACTAGGTTGCCTCCATATGTTGGTTATTGTAAATAATGCTACAATTAAAATGGTGTTTATATATCTTTTAGAATTAATGTTTTTGTTTTCTTTGGGAAGGAACTTGGCTTATACCATATAGGCAACATCTCACTTATCACTTACCAACACCTTTTATTCTTTGGGTTGGTTTAAGTGGTACTTCTTCCCTGTGAAAGGAGCAGGTGCCCTTTTTAGAAGATGAAGAAAGTCAGGAGTTTAGTTCTGGTCATGTTGAATGTGAGAGGTCTATTCAACATCTGAATAGAGATGTTGAATAGGCAATTGGATATATGAGTTTGTAATTTGAGAAAACAGTTATGGATGCAGATATAATTTGGGAGTCATCAGTAAACACAGGACATTTTAAGCCATCAGAACTGATGAGATAAATAAGGGAGTAAGTGTAGAGAGAAAAGGGAGTTCCATGAAAGTATTCAGACCACAGTTTATCAAGAAGCTGGGAAGCAGTCAAGGCACATCCCCAGGGAGAAGGAGTTGTGTTCTTTTTCCCAGATTGGTATTATTTGATTTCTAAGTGTGATAAAGTAGAATGAGTAAGGCCAATTGTTCATTGTTTACCTTGGGTAAGTTCCCCACATATTCTGGATCTCAGTTTTCTCACCTGTATAATGAAAGGATTAGATGAAATGATGTGATGTTCTAGAATACTTTATCATTTTAATTAATGAAATTGGCAAAAGCCTGCTAATATATGCTACCTGGATGACAAGCATGTGAAGGCACTTTGTAAAGTGACAAATCCTACTCAAATGATAATTGAAACTGTTATAGTTATGTCCCCCTTTATTTGTCAGATTTTGATGTATAAATATCATTGACCTGGGGAATCAGCACAATTAGGTTTCTGTTTGGCTCTTGATAAGTCATTATGTGATCTTGAACATGACATTTTCCTTCTCTGGTCCTCAGTTTTCACATCTATGAAATGAGGGTCTTTGGTTTCTTCCAATAATTTTTCAATATTTCTAAAGATGGATAAACTTATTTTAAAATAAAAATCAGTGTGACTTTTCTTGTTAAGAAAGCAGGCTGAGAAAGGGGGTGGAAATTTAGGCTACCTTAGAGGTATCTTTCAAGCTACTTTTAGAACTCTAGGATACTGAGAAATGAAGTTTGATCCTCAACTAACTAAACTCTCAATTCCCTCCTAATTCTGTAATTGGAGGGTTCTTTTGGCATCTGTATAAAGTGCAGAGGTCAGCACATTATTTCTATAAAGTATCATATGGTAAGTGTTTAAGGCTTTGTAAGCCACTATGATCTCTGTCTTTTCTTCCTCTTCTTTTTGCTCTCTTTCTTTTCTTTTTCTCCTTCCTTTTCTCCTCTCCACTTCTCTGTTACTTCTCCTCCTCCTTCCTCATCTACTATGTAAAAACTATTCTTCCCTCATGGAAAGTAAAAAAAAAAAAAAAAAGAAAAAGAAAAAGAAAAAAGAAAAGAAAAGAAAAACAGGCCATGGACAAAATCCAACACATGAGCCATATAGGTTGCCATCCCCAGGATAATCTATAGTATTATCCCAGTACTGAGTTCCTGCACATGTGATCAGGTGTCCAGTGGGAAGAGTGTAGACTATCCTCCATCTTCAACAGGACCTGTGTACAGCCTTCAGTTTCCAGACTGCTCTTGGTTAGGCCCGGGGAGAGTGGAGGAAGGTGCAGATCACAGGTAGAACCTGAGCCTCAGGCCCATCTTGGGCCTTGTTTGAAGCAAAACAGCTCTCCCTACTTCACAATCCCTTAGTCTGAGCTGGGCCATTTCATGTGCACACAGTCTTAGAGAAGGAACATCTAGTAACATTGGCCCAGGGCCAAAATGGGTGACTGTTGCAGACATAGCTGGGACAATGTGAGAGCAAAAGTGATCATCCAAATATCAGAATCCAGTCAGAGAAGAAAAGTGGCCTAATTAAGATCAGATATCTCTGCAGAGCAATACACACTGCTACCGTATATGAGCATCTTAGCTTTGCAGAACCCAAAATACTTTTCCAGACAGCATTTAATTAATCTTTACTGCACCCTTGGGAATGAGAAAAGAAGTAAAGGAGGTATGGCTATGGTGGTAAAAACCACCACCACAACAAGAAACAAAAAACAAAAACAACCCTGGCTTAAGAGTTAGGAGCCACAACTTGGTCACTGACTTGTGAGATATCCTTGGATAAGTCCTTTCCTTTTTCTGGGCCTATTTTTTTCCTCATTTGTAACGTGGTAGGATTGAACCAGATCAGTTGCTCTCAGAGTGTGATCACTGGACCAGCAACATCAGTATCACTTGGGAACTTGTTAGAAATGCCAATTCTCAGTCTTCTTCCCAGACCTAGGAAATCAGATACTCTGAAGGTAGGGCCTAAAGTGTGTGTTTTATTAAGCCCTTTAGGCAAAGAGAACCAAGGCCTTTCTAGCTTTTTGATTCTTTGATTGTATCAGATAATAGATGTAAAAATTGATTTTAAACTGTGTCCTACACCAATGGTTCCCAAACTTTCTCCACTTGAGTTCCCCTTTCAAACTCATTTCTATAAATTGTACCCCTCATTTTAAAAACATCTATTTTCAAATACTGACACTATTGTTCAATGCCTATCTTAATGTAAAATAGTGTAAATGAGGTAATAAGTTAGGAAAGAATAACTTACTACACTTAAAGTACAAACTACAGATTTAATTTTACAATATTTATAATACAGTTAAATATTAAAAATGGTGATCAAGTATTTAGACATTATCAACAAAGAACAAACAAACAAACAAACAAACAAATCCTCACAGACACAGTCAATAGTTTAGTGGTTACCTGGGGGAAAAGGAGAAGTGGTTGGGAGAAGAGGGAGGGAGTGGGGGAGGAGGGAAGAGGAGACTGATAGAGAGCTCACACTGAGTGATAAACACATAATGCAACACATAGAGTATGCACTGTAGAATTATACACCTAGAACCTATGTAATTCTTGCTAACCATTGTCACCTAAATAAGTCTAACAATAAAACAAAATAAATATTTAAACATTAAATAAAAAACCTACTTGAAAAGAATCATGAGTAAAGATAATGCACTTACATTTACTCATTTAATAATTAAAATTATCAAACAGTTTGGTTATGAGTGTATTTATATGTTTGGAGAAGTTCTATAAATGTCACAAATGGATTTTTCTGAAACTGTTCATAATGAATGGTAGAAGAGGGGTTTGGGGGAAGGGTTCATAACCACACCCTCACCAGTTACCATTTGCTAATATGATCTAATTTTGAAGTGTCTCCATTAATGGTGGTTCAAACTTAGCATTTATTGTTCCATAACTAACATTTTGCTTTTTTTTTTTTTTTTTTACTTTACTTGCTTTTTGACATTACTGATTATTTTGCATGTACCCCTATATGGCCCGGCACCTACCCCTGGGGCTATGCGTACCATACTTGGGAACCAATGTCCCACACATTTCAAGGATAACGGTAGTGACAATGATAATAATGGTTGTAATGATGGTGTTCCTGTTGACTTTAAGCCATACTTCAGTTGCCAAAATTATCTCCTAAACCAGCACCTGTTATCTTACCCTTCATTCCCTACAAAGTTCTTTCTCAGGTGTATAAGACAGAGAGATGCCTTCAAAAGTTTATACATTGTGTAGATAATATATTAATAGGTGAGGCCAGCTGTTCTATATGGATCACAGAGGGAAAAAAATCACAGAACGAATATTTTGAAGAGCAAGAGAATAAGCACAACCAGTATTACAGATTGGTGTTGAGGGAAGCTCACTGTGGACTGAAGGGTTGTGGCATTGGAAAGAAGTCCCAGTAGTAGTAGTAGTAGTAAGGTCTTAAAGGATAAGGATGATTTAAATATGTCCTAGGAAAGTGGAAGGATATTATAAGGAATAAATGTGAAGGAGAGTCACAAACAGAAAAGAAAGCATGTGACCCCAGCTTGTTATAGCATTAAAACGGAAAGAAACCTTATATTTTTCCAGGGTTCTGGGTGATTCATTGGGTGCTCATTGTAACACCTGTCATTTTTTTTGTCCCATTCTGGAAACCATGTTTTAAAGATAGTAAATATGGATGATATTATATGGAGAAACTTGACATAGTTCTATAATATAAAAATTAAGTCATTCATAAACATTTATACTTTAATTTAGTAACAAGTTGATTTTAACACACTTTCCAAGTGATGTCAACACTCTAGATATTGTTGTTGAATAAATGACTTATATAAGGTCATTCAGAAAGTTAATGTGAATAGAATCCTGTTCCCCTGATTTCTAGGCCAATGAGTTTTTCCTGTAATCTCTATTTTCTCTGAGCCTTCTTGAATGAAGCAGTCTGACTAAAGTACACAGTTTAAAAGGTATGTCTTTTTTTTTTTAATTTTATTTTTATTTATTTATTTATTTATTTATTTTTTTTGGTATGTGGGTAGCTCCCTGACTGGGAATCGAACCCAGGCCGCAGTGCTGACAGTGCCAGTGACGAAGCCTTAAGCCACTACACCATCAGGGAACTCCCTAAAAGGTATGTTTTTGAAGTACATCTGGAAGGAGACTAAGACAAGACTAAAAAGAGCTTAAAGTGCTAGGTTGAAGGTTTTAGATTTTCCCCTGTAAGTAATGAAATACTGTTGAAGGTTATAGATCTATGATGTTACATCACCTGCAATTTAAGAAGGTTATTCAAATGATATAGTGAAGCAGTACCTGGTATATTGGAATGGAAGTGTACTTAGGGGAAGCAAAGCAACTAAAAAGTAGCCATAAATGTAGGCTGGAGATTCCACAGACCCACCCTCTTTCCAATGACATGAGTACATTTATATTTTAAACAGAAAAAGAAGATGTAGTTGCAATAAACAGCTTTTCTTCTGGGATTTCAGCTATTAGTAATGGCAATATTTGGGACCTGGAAGCTTCCTGTGTCTGGAACATAATCCTGGTAGAGATCTCCTCCTTAGAGTGCACTCAGCTCAGCCCTTGCTAAAGAACAGTGCTGCTGTCTGCTCTCCACTTTCATTTTGCACTCATATTTCTATACTATGAGCCAGGGGCCCAGAGTTTAGAGGGTATTTCAATTTTCCCTTCATTACTCTCACAAAGCCCCAGGCTCAGGAAAGCTACTTATACATGTCACCATGCCAGTTGCATCACCCAGTAAGCTCTAGAGACTGTAGCTACAAGCTTTATAGTTTACAGCTTCTAAAGCTCACTCATATCCATTATCTAATTTGATTCTCATAAGAGACTTGTGAGGTGGGCAGAACTTATACTTTAATGGGATAAAACTAAAGATAAAAGTGGGGGAAGTGACTTGTTATGCAAACATTGAGTGGTATAGCCAACTTCTTCTGCCTTCCAGGCAATATTACATTCTTCCACTTGTGCTATTAGGGTTATGGTGGTCATTTATATGCTACTACAAACACTTTCATATCTCAGAGCATACTAAAAACCTCAAATCTTAGGCAGCTCACAGACTGGGGTGTAGAAGGAGACAGAAAGTCAGGAAATTAAATTTCTCATTTCCAGTTCAGGGCTCCTCCTTCAATATTATAGTGCCTCCTTTGTGTGTACTAAAAATCCTTGGAAAAATTCTTGGCTCTGCCTGCTCATAGCTCTGTACCCTCCCTGTATCTGATGCCAATGACACTCTGGGTGAGAATGTTTAATTTTTGCCTGAAGATTACTGTATTTCCTTTATGTCTCTTTTTTTAACCTGACACACTGGAACAAAGGCACAGCCAAGGGGTTTCCCATCCCTACCCCAAGTGGCAAGGCTCACAACCCTAGATCTTTCTTGGACAGCACAAAAAGCCAATCATTTACTGAAAGACCAAGTCGCTACTACACATAGACAGCCTTTAAAATATAAATGGCACAGGGTCTTTGACTGAAGCTGCTTTGGCCAGACCTTTCCAGGACTACGACTGGGTCTTCAGTGCAAGCCAAAGGCAACACCAGCCAGAGTAGAGTAGCATCAGCCTGGCTTGCAGAGTTCATACAGTATCATGCTGTCTAGATTTTCATCATGAATGTTCCCAAGACACAAACACAAAGGGAATTGGGTTGATTTCAACTGGAAAATATTCCTGCCATCTCAAATTCTCTGGAATAACCTGCTTGCAGCTGTCATGGGGTGGCCCCCTTTCTGTAGTACATGGCTTTTCCAAGGCTCAAGCTCCAGGGGTCTGGAAGGGAAAAGAACGAGGGGACCAGATTCTGTGCTACTCCAAAGCCTGGCTAGAGCTTGCATTTTTCAGGCCTGAAATTTGGTCTCTGGGGTTGGTGTAAGGGGTGAGGTAGAGAGGTTAATGAAAGAGGCCCCTGCTGGGTGGATCCCTGCTTGCAGCTGACTGCATTTCTTTTAACTGACTGAATTGTAACAGGAACAAGTCATATTCTGTTGGAAAAGCATGTTCACTTTGATAGAAACTCTACATGACTAGAAGGGAGGAGACCTAGGTTTAGGTTTTGACTCTGACATGAACTTACATTGTGGCTTTATGAAAGTCAGTCATCACTTCTCTGTGTCAGTTTCTTCCATTTGTAGTGAAGCTACTAATTAATACCAGCTGCTCACATATGCGGAGTAAGAATACAGTGTGCAGGCCATTGATGAATGTGCTAAAGGATGTAAAGGGATGTTAGTAATTTACTTGTATTTACTCCAGACCAAGGAAACTAAACTAGTTGCTCTTCTTTCCTTTCCTTCTGTTCCATGTTGTTAGTAGAATAGCATGGTATGAGAAAGTCTCCAAGAATTTAGATAGTCGTAGGGCACAGGAAATAATGGTGGTATAACTAGTAGTATAATCTGATAGGAAAGTGGGGATACCCTGAGATCTTTTCAAGATGATGTTAACCAGCAAGCTGGAAGCAGTACCTGGTGATAATGGGAAAAAAGATGTTAAGATCAGGAGTGATACATAGGGTTCCAGGAAGGTGAAGTGCCAAAGACAATTTTTTGTTGTTAAATTTATTGGGGTGACATTGGTTAGTAAAATTACATAGGTTCCAGGTATATAATTCTATAATACATCATCCATGTGTTGCATTATGTGTTCACCACTCAGAGTCAGTTCTTTTTCATCACCATATATTTGAATTTCTCTCCCTCCTCCCCAAACCCTCCTCACTTACTTTCAAGTAACCACTAAACTATTGACTGTGTCCATGAGTTTTGTTTCTTTCTTCTTTTCAGTATCATGTGTCATATATGAGTGAAGTTATATGGTTTTTCATTTTTTTCTCTCTGGCTTATTTCACTTAGCATGATGATCTCAAGTTCCATCCATGTTATCATAAATGGCCATACTTCATCTTTTCTTATAGCTAAGTAATATTCCATTGATAAATATACCGCCACTTCTTTATTCAGTCATTTATCAATGGATGCTTTGGCTGTTTTCATGACTTGGCCACCATGAATAGTACTGCAATAAACATTGAAGTACATATATCTTTGTGAACTAAGGTTCCAAAATGGGGATTGCTGGGTCTTATGAAAATTCTATTCTTAATTTTTTGAGGAACCTTCATACTGTCCTCCATAGTGGTTGTACCAGTTTGCATTTTCACCAGCAGTATATGAAGTTTCTTTTTCTCTACAACATCTGCAATACTTTTTACTCTTTTTCTTGTTGATAAAAGCCATTCTAACAGGTATTAGGTGGTATGTCACTGTGGTTTTGATTTGCATTTCCATAATTAGCTAGTGAAGTTGAGCAGTTTTTCATATATATGTTGGCCATTTGCATATCTTTCTGAGAGAAGTGTCTGTTCAGGTCCTCTGCCCATTTTGTAATTGGATGGTTTGTTTGTTTGTTGTTGAGTTGTATGAGTTGTTTATATATTTTAGATATTAGCTCCTTATTAGAGGCATTGTTTGGAAATATTTGTTCCCATTTGGTTGGTTGTCCCTTTGTTTTGCTGATAGTTTCTTTTGTTGTGCAGAAGCTTTTTAGTTTGATATAGTCCCATTCATTTATTTTTGCTTTTACTTGTGGTTAGTTTCATAAAGTCCTCCCTGAACCCCAGGTCTTTAAGTTTAGTACTGATTTTTTCTTCTTTACAGTTTATTGTTTCAGGTCTTTTTTTTTTTAATTCATTTTTATTGTTAGACTTATTGGGGTGACATCTGTTAGCAAGGATTACATAGGTTTCAGGCATACAATTCTACAGTGCATTGTCAACTTGATGTATAATAAGTTCACCACCTAATGTGACTTCTCTTTCCATCACCTTATATTTAGCTTCCCCCCCTCCTCTCCCACCCCCTCCCCTTTC
>PVJL010005961.1:58314-91877 GCA_004026885.1 Lyroderma lyra | reverse complement strand
GAGATGCCGATGAGTGGACCCCACGGAAGTCACGCATCCTGTACTCGGAGTGGGGACCAGGAAACCATTTTTCTGGCAAGTTCAGGAGCCGGTGATGCACACGGAAGCTGAGTGAGCGAGATGATAAGACGTTCAGCAGTTCCAGGTTTTAATGATTAAAAAGGAGGGTCCACTTTTGATATAGGTAAAATATCTTTATTGTCCGGATCGTAAAAAAGAGTAAACCAGCCAGTCTGACATTTCAGTTCTTACCTAATCCCAATGAGATTATAAAAATACAATGTCTTTACAAACTCTTAAAAATGTCTAGGAGGTCACACTTAATATAATGTAAAAAGGCACTTCAGTGAGATGATTTTTAAGAAAACCACCTCATAGATACAAATGGACCAGCTGTGAGAAGAACTTCTAAATACAGACTTCGACATAAATAGGACTTGGACACTTTTTCTTGTTCTCCAACACACCGGTGGCATTCTCCCTGTGTTACACACAGACATCACAACTGGGCACGGCCGTCTCTTACTTCTTTGTTCTTGATACAGGTTAACAGAAGAGCAAGCTCAAATTAACCTGTTTTTCTCCAATTTCATCTCTCATTTTCCTTAATATATGTAAAACGAAATTCTTAATTTGTAAGCGAGACCCTCTGTGTGCCTGGCTTATTGTCATGTAGTTCAAATCCCAATTCGTTAAGAGCAACAGCAGAAGATGATATGAATTTTCTAAGTGCTTACCCGGCCGCCCAAACCACCCGCAGCGACAGCGACACTTCCAAAGCACGTGAACACGCCTGTGCCCGGGGTTTTAAATGCTGCGGGGGCACCCTTCTGCCTTTGCAGCACAATGAGATCACGCTAACGTAATCTGGGTGAACGGGGAGCACAGGTTCGAACCCAGCTCCGATCACCTGAGAAAAGACACGATCCGTGTGCTTTGCGTATTTTTACCTCTTCCTTTCCTTTCCGGATGGTCAAAGGGTCAACAATGTTCACCCTAAATTTTTAAAAACCCCAGTGATCGTTGCCACGCATGCATTATCGCTAATTAGAATAAGTGTATTCCTGCTGGGGGAAGTCTGTGCTCGGGGACTTTTGGAAGACTGTCTTGTCAGGCATTGGTAGGAAGGGGTGTTGTCTGGACGGAAGGGAACACAAGACAGGTCATTAACTCAGTCTCTGCACAGGGGACCCTGTGTCAGAGGTAAGGGAATTATTCTACCCCAAGGGTGTTTTCTAAAAGAATACAGTATTGCTTTGAGGAATTGCCTGACCGTGGTCAATCTGAAATGATTGAACAATAAACCCAGCGATTTGGTTCCTTCCCTGAGCAGCAGCTGCACCCTATAGGGTTGGGACTATGAATGAAAACTGCCATTTAAAATAATACGGGGACAATACAGAGCCACGTGAACACTTATCACTTTGTGACGGCAATCACGAGTGGTGCCGATCAGAATTCGCCCTTGACATTGATTTGTGTTTGAATTCGTCCTTCATTATGCCCTTCCTGCCTTTTGTTCGGTTGCTGGCCCCTTCCACAAGGCCGGGCTTGTGCTGCCCCAGCCCCTCCCACCCCCTTCCTGAGCAAGCACGCGCGCCCGTTTGTCAGGCGCTGCTCGCGGTTTCCTTTATTTAACTTTTCTGTTGGATAGCATTGCAAAGCTTCTGCTGATTTTCAAGGCAATCTTTCAGCTTATCTTCTGTCAAAGTCAGCCGCTGCTCCAAGATTGAAACGGTCTGCAAAAAGAAGAACGAAAGTGTCAGTGGCTGGCGGCCCGGTGGTGGGGACGGCGGCGACGGTCTCTGCGGAGGCCCTTCGGGACTGCGGCGCCCACCCTTCCGCCAGGACGCTGGCTCAGAAACCAGCCCCAGAGCGTGCTCTGCTTCCGGGCCCTGCCGCGGTGCCAAGCACTGTCACACACTTTCAGGAAAGGAAAAAACCCAAAAACCCTGAAGTGTTTGAGGAACAAGGAAGAAAAGTGGCACCCCAAGCCCCATGGGGGTGCGGGGAGCCGAACGGGGGCACATGTCACATGCCCAGCCCAGGTGCTACTTAAATGTCATCACTGCATCATGAATGCTATCACAGTCGATTCATGATACACCATGCCTGTACCGCCCGAGGCAGCTGGACACTGAGTTCACTTTGAAAATACCGTGATGACTGGCACCAGTTCTCATGCCCAGAAAATGACATGAGCACCTCACAGGGCTGTCAGGAAGACCGAATGAAGCAATGCATGGAAAGGCTCCAGCTAGTGCCCGGCATGTAGGGCCCATGAATCTCAGTCTAACGCCTTCAGCCAATGAATGAGTATATGACCACACACGCACACACACACACATACAGACACACGCACACATACACACGTGCACACACACAGACACACGCGCACACAGAGACAGACACACGTGCACACACAGACACATACACACATGCATGCACACACACGCGCAGACACACGTGCACACACACATACACACGTGCACACAGAGACAGACACACGTGCACACACAGACACATACACACATGCACACACAGACACACGCACACACAGACACACACACACAGACACACGCGCAGACACACACACAGACACACGTGCACACATACATACACACAACTACTTTCAAGTTTGGAAAATCTAATTTTTTTGTGATTTTGACTATTTCATCTTCAGTTATTTACATCTTGAAAAAAATCCCTTTATTACAAAACAAAACAGGTTTAGGGAGCTGTGTAAAACACACGTCACTTTAATGAACTCTCAGGAGGAAAACACTCTCATAACCAGCACCGGGTCAAGGACAAGGACTCCGTGGCCACCCCACTGTGCCCTCCGCGGGCCGGTCAGAGCCACCACCTCCGCCCCACCCCAACAGCCATAACAGCCACCCTCTCTTGCATTTCTTTATCGTTTTGTTTTTCAGGAGTACGTTGCTAGACACAATGCTGTCTTATCCATTTTCAAGCGCTGACGTGTCAGTTAAGTCTCCTTTAATCTGTAGGTTCCTATCCCTTCCCATGGAGTCAGTTCTTCCCTCCTTATTTTCTGTCACCTGACAGCGGGATTCCAAGGTGGGATGAGACTTGGGTTCAACCCCCCGGGGAGGACTCTAAGTGGTGCTCCATCCTGTCATTAGAAGACACGTTAGTAAGTTTGGTCATTTCTCTTTTCATGAGGTGAGTCACTACTCCACGCCAAGATCTAGTCATTCCTGAGGACTGCAAATGGTGATACTCTAATTCCATCATTTAGAAGATTATTCATTGGAATAATTTAAAAATAAGAGACACTTCCTTCAAATATTTGGTTCCTAGTGGTAGAGTTCAAAGGGGAAAGACAGGCTAAATGCTCAGTCATTTTAGTTAACAAGGGCCAAGGAAATGACGTGATGCCCTAGTACCCTCGGAAGGTAACCAATTTTTAAAAAAATATTATTTAATAGTTTTTGCTGTCATATTCCATTGTATAGATTTAATTAAAAATAGTAGCAATGCGGGTAACAGATTCCATCATTTTTGAATGCCTACTAGGGCACTTTGCCAGATACTTTAACATATATTATCATCACAGTTCCACATGCTAAGGCTGTTGATATATTATCAACACCTTTAACACCAGTTAACTCCATTTATCTACCATGGAAAATCATTTTAATTTATTTCTAATTATAGTTCAGTACAAGTAGTTATAAACACAGCAGCTGAGTCAGAAGCTCAGTCATCTGTAATTAAAGTCAATGAGAACATGCTCATTTTAGTTGCTATTTGCCCTAAAATGGGATTCGCTGTTTCCATTTTGCAAGTGAGCTGTCCCTGCCTTCGACTTCTCTCATACGTAAAAGGAAGCCAGCTCTTCAAAACTAAAGATAAAAAAGCATAGAGAGGGTCCATAAAGCATAAAGTGGTTCATTCATTCTTGAGCCAGGTAAAAAGAAGGAAGACATGGGTCATGAAGCTGCACGTGTGGAGAATGAAAGGATTCCCTTGGGAAGGGCCCTCCCGACGCCCCAACACTGAATGCAACGGCGTGGGCGAGCACGTCATGGCGTGACGCGGAATGACCTCACCCTGCGTCCGGTGGCTCACAACCCTGGCTAGAAACCAGAACCGTACAGGGTGCTTACACGACGGGACGCCAGGCATCGGCGCAGACCCGCGGGAATGAATTCCCGGAGGGGAGAACTGGAGCCTGCGCGCTGTTGAACCGTCCGGGTGATCACCGTGCACAGCCAGGGTTGAGGAGAGAATCAGATGATTTGTATGCACGAGCGATTTCGACTTGAAATACTGATTCCGGGAAAGTAATTGACTTCTCTCAAGACCACACGACAGCCTCTCTTTCTCCAGCACTCGTGACAATGTCTGCTCTGATAATGTTGGTGTCCTCAGTCTACGTATCAAAGAGGACCTGACAGAAGACTTCTTCAAGGGAAGCACTGCATCAGCAGAGCTGGGAGGGAGGCCTGCGGTGCGTGGACTTCCGCACACCACTTCCCGGAACTGACGCCTCTCTCCTGACCGAGCGTTGGAGGCCCGTTGGTGCACTAAGCTCCGTGGTGGTCCTTCCCTGCAAAGGTAAACTGGCACCAAAGGACCAGGTAGTATTTTAAGACGGGAATGCAAAAGCCACCACCCAGAAGAACACGGCAGCGCTGTAAACAGCTTTCAAACGAAGGAGGGCATATATTCCATAGTGGGAATGTCTTCAGAGTGAAGAGCTGTCAGCAGAGCCAGTATTTCATTCTAGCCAGAAATGGTTTATCCCAACACATTTTCCTCATGGCCCTAAATAAGTCTTGGATAATGTCCTAATCTGAACGCAATACGTCAGAAACGCTCGGGGTGAAACATGACTGCTCAGAATCAAATGCACAGGCAGCTTGGTGCACCACCGCTGTTCCTCACGGTCTCTGCTGCTCCTTCTGGCTTCCAGATGCCAGATATAGTTGTGTGTGTGTGTGTGTGTGTGTGTGTGTGTGTGTGTACACGTGTGAACACCCACGTATGCATATGTGTGCATGGGCTCTGACCTTCCTTCACACGATCTTGCTAGAGCAGCTCAGCAGAACATGCCTTGCTGTACTGACTGCCACCTTGAACTTGCCTTTCTAAGAAAGAAAATTCCCCCTTGCTCTGCTAGTTCTGCATCCTGGGTTGTTTTGTCCATCTTACTGCAACCAGCATTGTTTTGCACATTTACCCCCAAGTGCAAAGCAGGCCAACTCACCTGAGTCAAAACGTTGAGCTGCTCCATGATATGCTCCAAAGCGTCAGTCACAGCCAGAGGTATGCTCCTCTGACTCTCAGAGGGGACATCGCTCATGTCTTCTGTTTTCTTTTTCAAGGTTGCTGGTGAACATTCTGATGGCATTAAGGAAGGATTCAAGAAATAGCTGCACGTGTCTTCACCCTTTCCTGGTAGAGTTCTAACATCAGTGTCCGTTGTCTTCCACATCATAGAAAAGACAGGAAGCATTATAGTTCCCAAACTTTAAAATGTTATCTATGAAAAAGCTGTCAATGTTCTAAAATGCCAGCTTTCATTTATTAATAATTGTTCATCTGCAACTATAGCCAAGTATGGAAATTACAACTGTAAAAAGGAAATACAGCTAACAATAAATAGAGAAAATTCACAATTTTCCTTTATTTTTTTTTCAATGTAACATACTTTGTATGTTTTTGTGTGAGGGATTAACTGTTATACCACTATAGGATTATTAGATGCACTCAAATTCTTAACCTAAAAATAAATATCATATCCATTAAGATGACTATTATTTTTAAAAGTGGAAAATAACAAGTGTTGGTGAGGATGCAGAGAAATTGGAGCCGTCAGGCATTACTTGTAGGAAGATAAAATGCTGCAGCTCCTCCTCGAACACAGAATTATCATGTGCTCTAGCAACCCCACTCCTCAGTATCTATCCACAATAACTAAAGGCAAGGACTTGAACAGATACTTGTAGAGCAATGTTAATAGCAACATTATTCAACATAGGAAAAGATGGAAACAATCCACTATTCCTCAATAAAATGTATAAATAAATGTATAAATAAAATGTGGTATAGACCTACCACAGAACATTACCTAGCCATAAAAACGAATGGAATTCTCACACATCCATGCCACAACATGGCTGAACCTTGAAAACACTATGTTAAGTGAAGTAAGCCAGACACAAGAGAAAATACTGTGTGACTGTACACATGTGAGTTACCTAGAACAGGCAAATCCAGAGGGACAGAACATGCACTGGAGGTTACCACGAGCCATGGGGAGCGGCATGCGGAGTTACGTACCCATTGCTCAATGCGTACAGAATTTCTGTCCAGAATGATAAAAAAGCTCCCAGATTGCGGGGATGGTTACTCAACACTGTAAATACTTAATGCCAGTGAATTGTACACTTACAAATGATGAAAATGGTTAAGTTACGTAAAATTTATTTTACCACAATAAAATTTAAAAAATAACCCTCCAATATATGGCAGTGAACAATCTGAAAACAAAATTAAGGAAACAACTCTATTAACAACAGCAACACAAAGAATCAAATACTTAGACATAAATTTAGCAAAAGAAGGGCAAGACTTGTATACTGAAAACTACAAACCATAATTGAAAGAAATTAAAGAAGACCTAAAAAATAACAAAAAAAGAAAAGTCATCCCATGTCCCATGATCATGGACCAGAAGACTTAATATTGTTAAAATGGCAACAGTCTGCAAATTAATACACAGATTCAGTGCAATTCCTATCAAAATCCCAGCTGCCTTTTGTTCAGAAATTGACAAGCTGATCTTAAAATTCACATGAAAATGCAAGGAACTTGGAACAGCCAAAATAATATCAAAGAATGAAGTTGGAGAACTCATTCTTCCCAATTTCAAGAAAGTGTGACATATAGACAGACATACAGATCAATGGAGAAAAGCTGGAAGTCCAGAAATAAACCCTTCCATTTATGATCATTTGATTTTTGCCAAAGTTGCCAAAACAATTTAATAGGTAAAACACTGTCTTTTCAATGAATGGTGCTGGGAAAACTGGATATCCTAATTCGAAAGAATGGATTTGGGCCCCTACCCCACACCATATACAAAATCAACTCAAAATGGATCACAGACTTAAATACAAGAGAGAAAAAAAAACTATAAAACTCTTAGAAGAAAACATAGTAAATTTTCCTGACCCTAGATTAGAGAGAAATTTCTTAGGTACAAATGACAAAACAAACAAACAAACAAACAAATTGTACTTTATCAAAATGAAAAACTTTTGTATATCACATGATACTAACGAGAAAGTGGTGGGGGAAACCAACAGAATGGGAGAAAATATTTGCAAATCATGTATTTTATACAACATGTGTACGAAGAACATACAAAGAACTCTTAACAACTCAAAGATAAAAAGACAAATAACCCAATTAAAAATGGTCAAAGGACTTGAATAGACGTTTTTCCAAAGAAGTCACACAAATGGCCAATAAGCACATACCAGAACGCTCATCATCGTTAGGGAGGACAAATCAGAAATCACAGAGAGGTGTCACTGACACATGCCAGGATGCGTAAAATTAAAAAGACAGAATTTAAATGTCAGAAAAGACGTGGAGAAACTGGAACCCTGATACATTGCTGGTGAACGTGTAAAATGGTGCAGTTTGGCAGTTCCCAAAAATGTTAAACAGGAAATTACTAGGTGACCCAGCAATTCTATTCCTCCCAGGTGCCCAAGGAAAAAGAAAACCTACGCCCACACAAGACCGGCACAGAGTGTCACCGCAGCGTGGTGTACCATGGACACAGCCCACACGCATCCGAACACGGCGCCACCGGACGGGCAAATGAAATGGGGTCCCCATCCTCGTGACGGGTATTACTGCCACCACAAAGGACGGGTGCTGCCACCACACGGGTGAATGTGGACATCAGGCCAAGTTACGGGCGCCGTCCCCACGGGCCCCGCGTGTGCGCCCCCGGGCAGAACGGACACTCCGCCGGCAGACGAGCCGGCCGGCCGCGGCTGGGCAGAGGGAAGAACGGGAAGGGACTGGCAACGGCAGGCGGGCGATGGGGTATTCTAAGTTAGGCAGCAGTGAGGGTCACACAACTTCGTGACCACACTGAAAAACACTGAACTGCACGGTTCAAAGAGGGACTTTGTAGGCCGTGAGGTGTATCTCATTACAGCCATTACGACAACAAACGGAAATCCAAATACGAGCATCACAGAAGTTTGTGTATTTATAGTTTTCCATCAGTTTTTCCTTCCTGGTTATCACTTGGGGTGTGAGCACTGCTGACAGAAGTTCTCTCAAACATGGAAAGAATACGTCCAAGTAGGAGGAGGAGGAGCAGGAGGGGGGTGACCACGACAAGGACAGTTATTAACGGCACCTCCAGAGCCTACTGTGCGCTGGGCATTATTTCGAGCGCATTACGCATTGTAACTGCTGTCGTTCCCACAGTGAGCCTATCGGGGAGGTTCTACTATTACCCCATTTTATAAATGAGGAAACAGAAATACAGAACGATTAAGTCACTTATCCGAGACACACCGTTAGGAAAGACATGAGACACATAACCAGTCGTAAGTCTCAGAGACGCCAAAGGACTGGCACTGTAGGCGACTTTGGGATCCCATGACCTTCCCAAACATTTCTTTAGGAAGATAAAAGCTTTCAAGTTTCTGTCTGTCGTCATTTAACTAATTCACCATGTGTTGGAAATAATAAAAACAAGGTTCAAAATCCACCACTCGCAATTCAAGTAGGTTTTTAAAACGTGTGTACGATGTGGTTTCACGCTCCCACTTAGCCAGGCGCCTCGCTCGGGGTCTTTCCATTCGTTCACGCTCGGCCCGCGTTTCCGGAGCCCTGGAGCCCTGCTCCGTGCCGGCGAGGACCCGACCGCGGGCGGCCCGATCCCGGAGCCCGCTCCCCCCAAGGGCAGCTACGTGGGCCCCGGTGTCTTCAGTCACTGGGCGATTTGTCTTTTCTACTTTTCTTCCTCAGAGACTTATGAACCCATACTTTTGTTTCATTGTCTAGCGGGCTGTATTCATCTCTAAAAACCATCCTGCTCCCTGAGCAGCGTGCTCTGTACCCCCAAATTTGGTAAAACGCCTGACGATGTTGGAGCCTGAGCCTAGTATAAGACCCCTGAGTGAGGATGCCTTTTTAGAGTACAGAGCACTCATTAAAATCTACAGCCTCCCCAAAACAATCTCAGTACTGTCACTGTGAACCCCTCAACTCCATGAGAGAAAGAACAGCTAAAACTGTCCTTAAACTGTCCAGGAGCAAAATTCCACCAATCACAGACCACAGAAGGCCAAGTTACCACGACGGATTTTCGATGCTGCTCAGACGCATCCCGAAGCATCTGCCACCTACCTACTCAGGCCGTGAACCGAGGGGACCGGGAACGTAACACACAGCACTGCTCCGCCGGGGGCCCCAAAACGCTTCCTCCGAGGCACACTGAGTGCAAACAACTTGTTTTCATCCCCCCAAAGCACACTGGGTGGTTTCTGAGGGAGCAGTACAAGCAGTTTCTGACAGACGTGACGGCCAAGGCAGCATTTCCCATGTAAAGCTACTCGGTCACTTCAACTTCTGACATGTCTGTCATAAACGGGTTAAAATACATCAGTTTTGGCTTATAACTAACATTTCTAGTCTTGGTTTAATTCTGGAAGTGGAAAACAAAAACAGACAAAAGTCAGAAAAGTCTATCCAGCAGTGGTCTTGACCCCTCCAGCTAAAGCGAGTTTCCCATCACGGAAGGTTCTAAAATAGACTTGGGCCGGTCGCCTGTCAGGAATACTGTGAGAAACACACAAACATTAGGTCAGGGAACCCAGCTAACGCCCTTTCAAGTCCTTTCCATTCCTGACATTCTGCGATTTTAAGTCACTACACACGCACAGAGACTTACAAAATGCATGCTTAAAATAGACAAGGATAACAACAAATTATATATACATATTGGCCTGGACAAAAATAAAAGCAAATACTGTTTTTCAAAGAAAGATTGGATCATTTCTTTTCAATGATAACATTTAAAACAGGAATTAGAAACTTCCCTCATGTCTACGTGGGGGCTAAGATAATGAAGACATGCCATTCATTCAAACAAAACAATTTTATTGCCCTCGTACATGCCAGGAGAATTCTAGGTGCCAGAGATTCACAAGTGTATTAGTGTCCTACTGCTGCTGCAACATACTACAGGCCCAGGGGCTTCGAACCACACGATGCACCATCTTAAAGTCCTGGAGGTCAGAAGTCCAAAACAGGACTCCCAGGGCTAATGAGAAGGCGCTGGGGGGCTGCATGCCTGGAGGCCCCAGGAGACACTCTGTCCTGGCCCTTTGCAGCTGCCGAGCTGCCCACATGCCTTGGCTCACGGCCCCATCCCTCCGAGCTCCGCCTCCGCTGTCCTGTTTCCTCCTCTCATCCCCACGCATCACTCCTTCCCTTACACGGACCACTGTGACTGCACTGGGCCCACTGCGTGACCCAGGAGCATCTCCCCGGTGCGAGATCTTTTTAACACATCTGCAAAAGTCCCTTGTGCCACGTAAGGAGACACAAATTCTGGGGGCGAGGACACGGTCATCTTCACAGGACCGTTACTGTGCCTACTACAAGGAATGGACGAACAGAAGAGACCCTGCTGACAGCACACACTCCAGCGGATGAGGCAGGAGCATGAATCCACAGGTACGTGACGTCACGTCAGTAGTGACCAGGGTCATGCAGAACAAGAAAGCTGGGGAAGGTGTTACACGGTGATGTAGCTCCGCCGGTGATGCATTTCTTAACGTGGAAGGCAGAGAGTAAGTCTGGGGCATGTGAAGTTTGAGGTGCCTGTGAGATCCGAGGGGAAGGTCACGGACGCAACCACAAATCGGTGATGCCAGACTTCCGTGGTGAGGCTGTGGCGAGTTATCAGACCATACACACACACACACACACACACTCATTTTTATAAAAGACACAGCTGAGTAGCCAGGTGAAGAGGGACACCGGGCAAGGTCTGAAGGGTCCCAAGTATAGGACGTGTGTTCCCTTGGAGTTGGGGTGCTTGGTATATAAATATTGACAACCATGGGTCTATGGTCACTTCGGGAAGAGTCAAACGGGAAGAGTTGTGAAGACTGGAAGGCAGGATGACAAGGAGAAAGGGGACTGGTGACTCGTGAGGCAAGAGGAGTAGTGGCCCAAAAGTCAGGTGGAGAAAGAGTGCCAAGAAGGGAGAGATCACCAGGGCCAAGTGCTACAGAGAGAGGCTGATGTAGATGACTCACGGCGACCTCGACCGGAGAGGAATGGTGGGGACAAAAGCTCAACTGGAGTGGATGCAGAGAAGTGGAGTGGGAAGAGATGAAGACTGGGTCTCGGCAACTCCCTTGGGAAGCAGAGCAAACAGAGGAACTGGCGAGAGATGAAGGTCCGTGAAGTTCTACTGTGTAACGACGGAAAACACGTGCCCAGTGGGTGCTGATGGGAAAGGCCGAGCAGAGAGAGAGCACTGACGTCAGCGGACAGTGAGGCAATAACCAGTCGGCCAATGAGCTGGCCAGGAAGTACCGAGTGCCCCGGCACGTCGTACAAACACATTCAGGGTGACATCAGTCAGCGTGGCTGCCCAGTCCAATTCAGGGGCGTGGGTGGAGGTGCAGAGTAGGCACAGAAATAGTTCTAACCAGGTTGGAAGGTGTTTGGGTGAGTACAACAGCAGAAGAGAGGGGCGTGAGCATGGTGGGACTGATGGCCTGGAGAATCTAGGCCAGGTAAAGGGACCGAGACCCAGACCCAGGAAGTGGGCAGTGAACGGGCAGGCAGCTCCACGGACTGCAAGTCTCTCTGGGCTGATGAATGGACAAACTGGGAGGAGAGGAGGTGGTGGCCTTTCCACTGAGCGCGCCATCTGCACAGAGGACTCAGACAGTCACCGAGTTCCTCTGAGAATCCCGACACAGAGAGGATGGCTGGCTGTCAGAAATGACTCAGTGTCGCTCCGTCTTTGGGTCTTTCCTTGAGATCAACAGCCAGTATTAAACAAGGAGAGGATGGACCCATCAGAGAAATAGAAAACAGAGCCACAGTTGTCCATACGGGGTAGTCACAGGACCACAACAAAGGATTCATTTTCAGGATCTAAAGTCCTTAGGAACACAAGACTGCTGGTTCCTCTATCGGCTGTATCTCCAGAGTACTGTGTGTCCTGGTAGGAACACACCCACCTTCTTATCAAGCCTGACTGATTTAAGTTTTCGAGGATAAAATCAAAGAATGTCACGTGAATTGTGTGTCTCCCGAACTCAACGTGCTGAGCCGAGAAAGCATTCGGGTTGTCCCTTGGGAGAAATCCTGCATCTCTTCCTCAAAGAGAGAGACTGCCAGCTCCAGGGACAAGGTTTTTACAGAGAGCTTTGATTTTCTTCAAACCAAACTGGAAATTTCATTTTTGTCAGCACCTTGAAAAACACACCCCTATGCAGGTATCAACTAGAATATCTGGATGATTAATTCAGCCCCTCGGAAAAGACGGCTGAGGTCACAAACCCACTGTCTGTCTTCGTCTTTAATCTTCAGTCTCATCTCCACAGCAGCTTAGTAATTTTGAAACCATGAATGGGTAGGATACAACAAGGACAAATAAAATCTTTACAAAAATGTCCTTCTGTGTTTCAGTTCTTACATGACGAGGCAAACACAATCTGAATTCCTTAAAGGAACCTGGGTCTCCTATTGGCCTATGTTGTGTCTACCAGTCAAGTCCTAATTCATGATAGAGCACCGCCCAGAGTTATGGGGGCGGGGGGGACAGGATCAGGGCGCTCTCTCCTGCATTACTGTTAAACTAAAATGTTACAGGTACATGCTCTTCCTGCATTCTAGACAAATATAACACCAAGAAAACTTTCTGTACATTCAAAAGGGAAAACACGTAGCCATTACTTCTGTTGTGAATCCTGCTGCTCCACTCAAAGGGCTACAGAGTAAGGGACTCATTCTTATTAGCTTTCCTACAGAACTCGAGAGGAATAATAACTTATGACTAGGGCAGGACTAAACCACTCTTCATAGATATACTTCTCTCTGTACAAAAAAGGTGTGGGTGTGCGTGTGAATCTAAATTCTGAGGCAGGTAACAGCTTATATTACATACGATGACTTTTTTTTTTTAAAAAATGCTATTTTATATTCAAATAAGCACTGCAGCTTGGAGAAAATGGAAGTCCGACTTTAAAAGCCAGATTTGCTTTCGTTTCACCCACATCACGTCCCAAAAAAGCCATCTGTTCACCTTTTCAGAAAGTTGTCCCTTCGTCTCATGTGCAACAGTAACCAAGTAAAATTAATAGCACGAGTGAATAAGAAATGTGGCTTCACCGAAATACTAGCAATTTTGGATGAATCACTAATCCTCTTTTTATCTAATAACAACTGATTTATTTAAGTTCCAACTGTCCTTCTTAAAATGCAATGAAAAGCGAGACAGAATCAGGGGGCCATCGTCGGCCCCACCCTTCTCTGGTCTGTCACGCCTCTCCTGCGTGAACGTTACCCACTCTTAGTACGGTGCCCAGCATTGCCATCTACGCCCCTTACTTCATCCCACAGGTCAACAGCCCTACACAATAGCATTGTTATTGCATGTTTTAGAACTTCACATAAAAGAGTATTGCATTAGACCCTTTTGGTATTTTCCATTAATCAACATTTTTAGACTTACCGTGGAGATGCAGGTTAAGTCCAGTTCATTCATTTTCACTGCCCAGTAGTATTCCATTGGTTGACTATTCCCCAATTTATGTTCTGCATCCTTTCTACTGCTACCTAGTACCAAAAGCTACAGAAGCATTCCTATAAATGTCTCCTGTACGCAGGGATGAGAGCTTCTCTGCAGTGGAATACGTAAGTCACAGTTTTATCAGATACTGTCCAAAATGGTAGAATCTACTTATTCTTCTATGAGAAGAAACTCTCCCTATTTTCTACAAAGTTGTAAGCATTTGATTGTTAGACATTTTACATGTTTAACAAAATTACGGGCAGGAAATTGGATCTCATGGTTTTCATTTCGTTGTGCATTTCCTTGATTACTGGTAGCTTGAGCATATTTTATGTCTATCTTGCTCATTCTTCTGTAAATCCCCGGTTAAGTCTCTTGTCTACTTTTAATTGGTCTACTTCTCTTTTTTCTAATTTATACTTAAGAGTTCTTATTGATTCTGGATACCCTTACTGTGTAATACATCTCCTCCTCTATAGTTTATCTTCACTTTTATTTTATTTTTATTTATACAAGTTCTTGTTTTAAATGTAGTAAAGCTTATTACACTTTTCCTTTATAATTTGTACATTTCATATTTTAAGTAATCCCTGCCTACCCAGAACACATAAATACAGTCTTCTTTTTTTTGGAACTTTTAAAATATTGTTTTTCTCACTTAAGACTTTAACCCACCTGGTCTTGATTTTGTTTGTAGTTAATAGTAAGAACATGATTTTATTTTTTTCCATATAGCTGGTTGTCCCAGCAACATTTATTGAAAAGTTCAGTTGGTGACTAATCCACCTTCAGGGGTCTGCAAAAACAGGCCTTTCAGACACCAACCATCTCTGCATGGGTCCGTTCATGTATCTGCCGTGGTGAAATCTGTGTTTCTCTCTGTCACACTGTCACACCTAACACTAATGAGTCCCCAACCTTCAAGTATCTTCGAAATTGTTCTGGCTATTTTTGGCTCTTTGCTACTCCACATAAACTTCACAATCAACTCTTTAAGTCTGACTGAAATGCTTACTGGGATGTTTATTAGATTTACCTTGAATGTGTAGATTTATTTGGGGAGAACTAACATCTTTATGACTGAGCCTCCCTATCGATAAACACCGAGTTCCAAAATACATGGAGTATTTTACAAATTTCACATTTTCCTCACACAGAGGCTGCTCTAGTATTCTCTGTGTCATTTCAATTTTAGCATATGTGATTCCAAAGCCAACACACGACCACCTTAGTACCATGAGAATATGCAGAAAGCCAATCAACAAGTCACATTATGTCCTTGAAAAACTATCCTCATTATTTCTGTGATACGGCAAAATAGCAAAGAATCAGGAAGCATTATATAGAATATAAATCTGAAAAATTCTTTCCGGGGCTTGCTCATCCTCTGAGATAAATAATGCCATCTTTTGGCCTTTCTTACAGTCCTATTTTCTGTTCCTCAAAGCTTTTCCAGTGCCCGATTAAAAAAAAAAGTGAGCTGCGTGTTAAAAGGAGGCCGAGCAGACATACTGTTTTTAACGGGACAGAAAACAACAGTCCTGTCCCATTTCAAAGGGTACGTGTGGTCAGCCTACTGACACCTCGAACTTAGCCCAGTGGGACGAGGCTGACATTAGTACTGTCTGAAACGGGACAGGACTGTTGTTTTCTGTCCTGTTTAAAATGGTCCACCTGCTCAGCCGAGTTAAAAGTCATGAGACAATTCTTTTAAATGACACATACAAAGTAAATCATGCTCTGCTCACTCAAATAAGACTTTGGCTTCCTTACTGTATTTGTTTTAATGCTATGAATAGGCAATTTTAAGGCAGAAATTCAACTAATCCTTTAACAAAGGTATGTTCAGAAAACTGGCAAGAACGTCTTTCAGAGGGCTAATACTATGTTTATTTATTGCCCTGTTCGCCATCTAGCATAATGTTAATGTTTTAATATGATTGATGATAACTGGGATTGTAACGGTGATGTATATTCACCGCTGAGAACCACCCTTTGTCTACTTATTACTTATTAAATCATTCAGAGTGCTGGTGGCGTAGTGGCTAGGCCTTGGCATTGCCAGCACCGCGGCCTGGGTTCGACTCCCAGCCAGTGAACCACCCGAAGGAAAAAAAAACAAAACAACAGAGAGTGTCAAGAGTGTACAATATATTAGTTGACTTTGATTTGCAAAATAATCGAGCCTTTCCTCATCTTCTCTGAGTAGATGCGATTTGCTACTCTTTTAAATTTGTGAAAACTTAATTTTGCTTCTGAAGGCAATGATCAATTTTTCCTTGCATTTCTGCTATTTGGGATATCATATAACTATGCTATCATACGATACAGTGGCTATATGAATGGGACATTGAGTCACATGACTTGGGATAAATCCTTCTTCCTTTTATTAACTATGTGACCTCAGACAAATTACCTGACTTCTCTAAGTTTTGTTTCCTTATATATAAAAAGCAGAAAGTAATTCCTGGCTATGTGATAGGATGTTGTGAGAATGCAGGCAGAGTTTAATCATATCATGTCCTGCCCCCATGCCGCTAAAATCTAAATTGCATCTTTCTAGAAGGCAGAGGACAGAGCTTACCTTTTCTTCTGACAAACTTCTATGTGTAAGGCACTTATAAAGTAATTAGTAAGATTTGTTTAGAGATATTTCTCTAACCATTATATTGCAAGGTTTTTTTAGCTTTAATTCTCCCATCTATGTCTGATTTCTCAAATCAAATAATAAGCTATTTAAGAACAGGTGGCAGTTCAATACATAAAAGAATCAACCATACCAAATAAATGTTAACCAACTAGTAAATGAACAAGGAACGGGGCTGTCTGGAATGTATCCAGCCATGTAATATGAAAAACAGAGGCATTTATGGCTGGATTTTTTCAGGACAGTCCTCATATATGCTGAATATACATTTAAAATGAAAATCACTGTTTGCTAAATGCAAAACAAACTATTAAGACATTTTTAGGTGTTGTTTTAAAAGGCAAAAATAGTTTCTGTTTTCAGGCAGCTGCCTGACAAATGTATACACTACTTTTAAAAAGTACTTAGTAGACAAAGAGCCAACATCTGTTTAATGATTCTGGTCTCAACATTTTAATGAATAAAAAATGGTTTCCAAATGATACACAGGAAGCCAATCTAACATCAAGCATTTAAATTTATGAATCTCATCTAAAATGTTTAACCCCTTGATAAAAATTATATAACTGGACATAATTTAAAAATTACAGCATAAAATCTCCAGGAAGAATAGTTTACGAGTAGAAACTCAGTAACAGAAACTTAATTATAAATAACTGAAAACAAGATGGTACAATAACAGTATACTGTTTGATAGAGATATTTTTCTTTCTTACATTTTTGGGGATAGAAGAGTATGGGTTATTTTCTTTCTTATTTTGTTGGTGAAAGAAACTCAGAAACCAAAGACAATAAAAACGAGTATGTTTATAAAGATTGTTTGTTTGTTTTTTTTTTAAACCAATTACCATGGGGGAAATGGTCCAGGAGAAATAACATTCAAATACTACAATAAAATTCAAAAATATTTATCACAGATGCCATGAGTCAAAGAGAATGCGAACTAGATTCATAACTTTGCAAAAAGAGTGGTTTAGAATCATAATTTATCTACACACACACACACACACACACACACATACACACACACACACACACACGTAAGCATGAAGTTCTTAAAGGGGAAGCCATGACAGCATGAGTGGTACTTATAGCCATTAAATGTAACCACTTTCATCTGCTTCATATTTGTCACAGTATTTACCAAATAACCAGCATTATTAAAATAAACGGCCTTCTAATGATCCCTCCTGATGAATGAGACGAAATCAATGCAGATCATGTATTTATCATAATCATTACCATATTTATAATGGAGCTGCGGTTCAGGAGTCATCCCATGGGACCTCATAGCTTGATTGATCAAGTCAAGTTTCTCATGTCTGTATTTCTGGACTGGATGCCTCTACCCAAGCTCTGTCTCTTTCCCAGCTTGGTAAATAGTGCCACTACCTACCCAACAGCCCCAAATCCGGGAGATCTTCTGGACTTCTCCCCTCCACATCCGATCAGTTAAACAGAACTTTCTGGCTCTTTCTCTACAGTAGCTCATGGATCAGTCATCCCGGCTTTTCGGGGCTACTGCTGCTGGAGATCGGGCATTCCTCACTTGGAGGCCAGATTACTGCTGTGGCCATCTCCAAATTTTAGACCCCTCCAGGCTCGCCTCTCTCCCACCCCTCCTTTAGGACATTTCCGGAGTCACTGTTCTGAAACTCACATTTGCTCTTGTCACTCTCCGGCTCAGAGTCCTTCACTGGTCCTCCTAAAATTCTTAGGGTGAATCCAAACACCTTCAGATGGCGTTCAAGGTCCTTCACGATTCAGCCTCATCTCCTCCCTCCTGCCTCACCTCGTGCTATCCCTCGAACCCACCCAAAGCTCGGCCAGCCAGAAACGTCCACAGTCCTTGGAATTCACCCTGGTCTCTCCAGCCTGCTTGCCTCTGCAAGCGCTGAGCTCCATCCTTGTTCCGAGTGTGGCAGACAAATGCTTAAAGAATCAGCTCAAGTATTAACGCCTGCTGGGAAGCTATCTCTGACCAAATTTTCTGTACCCTGCCCTGATTTCCTTGTTCTCTCTCTCTCTCTCTCTCTCTCTCTCTCAACTCGCACCGACGCCTCAGGCCGGCACTGCCCAAAGGGAGTGCACGCCAGGGTCGCCGGGGGTCTTACTCCCACGCAGAGTCCCGTCCAGTAGTCGGTCGGGGCTGGACTCTGGGAGCCTGCATCCCTCATCAGCACCCAGGCGACGCCCGAACCATTCCTGGATCCCACTGTGGCTAGCAAGGTTTCAGATCTCAGCTCTTCCGTCTTTTGGGGGGACATTTTCCCTGACTGCACCTCACCTACAGGACCGATGCAGTCAGGTGCCCCCATCTCCACACCACCGCGCCGTGTGAGTCCACAGGACGCCTTCCGCCTGCCACCCACACCCATGCACGCCCGGACCGAGCCCCCAGTCCTACGTGGTGCCCGCACACTCATTTCTGAGAACTGAATGAGCACCGTCTGTCGCACCAGCCCCCGACTTAAGCCGAGCCACGTCCCTCCATGACGACAGCCCACAGGCTCATCGCCCTGAGCTGCGCCCCCACAGAAACCCAGCTCGCCGGCGGTTACTACTCGGGAAGATGTTCTGTCCGGTCAAGGTCACGCGTTCGTGTCTGCAGAGCCGCGGGCAGAGAGAGCTGGGTTCCCGGTCCCCCCCGGCCCGCAGCCGGCTACCACCCCCAGAGCCTCCCGGCAGCGGAGGCAGCAGAGGGGAAAAGCCCCGACCCCCACCCGCTCCCCACCTCACCCACTGGGCCAGAAGCGGCACCGGGAGGGGCAGAGGCGGGAGGAAAAGGCAGACTTTTAGTATATTCTGATTTTGTTGCACTCAAAGTTCCTTGCCAAAACTCTCACAAAATTTGTTTGTTTGGTTTTTTACATTTAGGAAAAGAATTTTGACTAGAAAGACCACAGGAAAATTATATAAGTCTACGGCTGGATAGAACAGCTAGAACATTTGTAAAAAGTAATTTGTGATAGTTTCTAACGAAAGACATTAATTGCAAAAGCTACAGGACAGGCAGAGACAACACCACGGTGCCAGGAGCACTGCCTGAAATAAGCGCGAAGCAAAAACTAAAAATAAACAAATAAAACAGAGTGCGAGCTGTAAACCCCAGAAATGTCATTTCCTTTGACTAATAAATACATAAAAATAGTCACAGCACGTAGTAGCAGAAATAAAGGTCTTAACACTTAATTAAAATAGTAATACTATATCTTGGAGAAAATGGTGTTCTCTAAACAAAAAAAGTTGTAAATATCTTTAAGAGGAGAGATCATTTATTTTAAAATTTAAAAAAAAAGTTTTCTCAATTCGAGTTGGTAAACCTATCAGTATACTCAATGTAAAATATGGTGATATGGTTTTTTAAACCTTAATGCCTTAAACATACTCTTATTTGCTTGAAAATGTTCATGCCATTTAATTGTATAAAATGCCATTTAATTGTGTCTCAAAAAGAGCTTGTTTCTCCAGAGGGAATAGGAAGAGGATGTGACCCTCTTATACTTCAGTCCCCAAAATGTAAAACAGCCATAGTTTTATGGCATTTATAATTCACAGAACTCTTATGTTATATAAATGATTTCTTAAAAGACAAAAGACAACATAACTTTTTAAATTGTATTAATATCTTGAATTTTTCAGTGATTTTACTTTGCACCGAAATGTACAAAAAGTACACATACTTTTCTAAAAGTAAAACCTGGGAGAATACATTTATTTCTCAGTTACGTTCTTCAAGTTTTCAAAAGCACACAAGTGTCTTAACTTTATTTAAAGTAAGATATTTATCATCCTGAAATTTCATTAAATTATTAGTTATTATCCCCAAAATGCCTGCTTCTGAATTTAGAATGGCATTTACTCAGCATGGTACGCTGCCTGATGCTCAATGTCATTTAAAATGAATTTTCGGATCTTTCAGCATAAATGAGGGCCCAGGTTCATTTCATTGAACCTGAAGCTTCCAACAGAACTCCCCAAGGGGACAATAAAATGTCTCTGCAGGTTCCGCCTTCGGGGACACGGGGTAAGTAGCACTGCAATGCAGCTCTGTTACATAATCACTGCCAAGGAAGAGAGGGGACAGAGTGAGCCGTGGAAGGACTGGGTCCCCTGGAGCTGAGAGTACCCGTGATCTGGGGAATAATCACGTCAGGAGAAAGAAAGGTTGGAGGGGACGCCTGGACTTAGCAAATAATAGGCATACAGCCACTGCCTCAAATCACTAGAAAAAGAAACCTCTATATTATGGGTTTGAACAGGCTTTTGAGCCTTGCCCTCAAGATTTCCAGCTCGATAAACTGAGGACCTTTACCAAGAAAGCATAGCTCTGTTTAAAAGTAAAAGTCAATGGAAAAAAGGGTTCACTTTATAAAACTTGCACTGTAACCAAATCTGATGGAAACTGATGTTATCATCGATTCCACAAGGGAAATAATGCCTGCCCACACCAGAACTAACAGTGGTAGCAGCACCAAGGAAACCTTATGCACATGCAGTTCTTGGCACGAAAGAATGTCCTTGCTTTAAAAACAACGAAGGAACAAAAATGAAAATTAGTGAGAGGGCGAGGCTGGCGGTCTGGAGGGAGCAGTGACAGTAACTAAGCAGTGCCGGGGAGGGAAAGCCACTCCAGAGCTATGAACGCGATGTAAGGCCATTCAGATCAATGAACTATTCTCATCAGGAAGCTGCAGCCACACAATGAGGCTTGAGCAACCTATGACAAGCACACCATATGGCACACCTCCTGGATAACCAAAAAGGGACAGGTGTGCCTTAAACACAGTTCTTTTGGATGAGGATGCTAAGGCTAAGTTAAGGGTTTCTGCTTGCTGAAATCTGGTACGTGCCCAGGATCTGAGTACCCGGCAGGTGGAAACAGACAATGTATAAAATTCCAAAGTAGCCTCTATAACCAATGACAAGCTGTGACTCGAGGGGCCATATGCTCCCAAACTGGAACTGGAGGTCCTCAATCTTTCCTTCCTTCTCTCCTTCCCTCCCTCCCTCCCTCCCTCCTTCCTTCTCTCCTTCCCTCCTTCCTTCCTTCCTTCCTTCCTTCCTTCCTTCCTTCCTTCTCCCCTTCCCTCTCTCCCTCCCTCCCTCCTTTCTTCGTTCCTAAACCAGAAATACTGATCAGGCCTTTTGGGTTACCACACCACGCCACGCCACACCATACCACATTACACCACAGTGAAGAAATAATTCCCTTAGGCTAAGCCATGTTGACAATAAGCTAAAACCAGGATACAGAGTGACAAGGTATGTGATCTGGGTGTCTACTATCTGGGGAGCGGTATGGTGCAGGGGTTCAGAACCTGGGCTCTGAACTTGGTCTGGTCTGAGCCCCAGCGAGCCACCATCACTTCCGTCCCAACTGGCGAGACTCTGGGTAAGTTACTTCTATAAGACGAAGTTGTGGAGTGAGTCCACGTGTACCCTCAGTAAGGAGGTGAAACGCTTAGTAGGATGTAAAAAATGGGGGCTATTTTTATGGGAACCACAGGCATGTAATGAGAATGCCCCTGAAGTTGACTCAGTCAACTCTGAAACACTTACTGCATTCCTATACTAGATAAGCAAACACAAGATTATTTTATAAATGCAATGCAATTCTAATTAACACTCCAATGGGATGTTTTTAGAGAACTGAGAAAACACTTCTAAAATTTATATGGATAAATAATAGGCCAGAATGTCTACAAAACTTTTGAAAGAAAAATCATGTACTGCATTTAAAAGAAATATTTTAAAGCTACAGTAAGTAAAAGGCATGATAATGAATCAAGAACAGATCACGAAAACAAAACAAAACAAAACAAAACAAATCCTACTTCTTGGGAGGTCCCTGGTGGCATAGTGGCTAAGGCTTCGGGGCTGTCAACGCTGCAGCCTGGGTTTGATTCCCAGCCACCCACATAAAAAACAAAACCAAACAAACAAAGATCAATAAGACAGAAGAGAAAGTCTCCAGACATAAGAACATAAGAATTTAATGTTTTTTGAAGATAATTCAAATAAGTAAAGAAAAAAGCAATACAAATGGAGGACACTTGGTTAACTATAAATCTGTACTTTAGAACTAAAAATAACTTACCTAAAATTTAAGATCTAACTGTCAGAAAGAAAATCTTAAGAAGAGTAGCTGGAGATATATTGGGGGGTGGGGAGAAACTCTCTTTGCATAGACTCCAAGGAAGTCACAGAATTAAAACAGTTCTATTTTCAAGAAAGGAATACAACTAAACGTATCAACAATAAGAAGCAAAATCCAAGGGGAAATGGCAAACAAGGGAAACACATTTGTAGCACATGGCAAAGGGGGTCGACTTAATTCTAATGACAAAATTCAATTTCAAAATGAACAAAATAACAGAAAAATGGTAGAGTATACAAATAGGTAATTCTCAGAGATATAAACATGAAGAGTAATCATGGGGGGGAAAGCTCACAAGTCACCGTTCTTAACACACACAAAAGGTAAAGGAAGCAGGAGGTGATGATATGTTAATTAGTCTGATGGTGAGACAGACAGACAGACATGTTACTGTCTGGAGAAAATGCCTCCTTTTCATCTTACATGGCTGGATACTTCCAGACAGCCCCGGTGTATACACGTGGTACGACAAGCAGCGCCGGAATTCAGCCTGAACAGAGGTCTGTCCGTGCAGCTCCTCGTTTACTTCCTTTGGGGAACTACGACCCTTCGGATGATCACCCGGGATCCAGCGGGAAAACAGAAGCCAGGACGGTTGTCCTAACGGAGAGTGTAACGCAGGGAGCTGGTGAAAGGGGTTTGGAAGCCTGTACAGGGGAGCCCAGAGGGGAGGAGAAACGTGAGTGAGGGGAGCGACCCCCCTCTGGGGCTGGCGGGACAAAGAGGCGGGTCATTAGAAAGGGGGCGCTCACGGGCCTGTCCCCGAGGCTGAGGTGGGAAGAGGAATGGCGGTTAAAACGACGCTCCGGGAAGGAAGAGGAAAGGCCCGGCACCCCTTCCCCATCACCCCCTCAACTTAAAACAACAGTGACGCTCCGTGCGCTTCGGTGAGATCATCCGAACACACACACTGAGCCGAAAGCCACCCAAATCCTGCTTTGGAACGCGATCTTAGAGGTACCTAAGAGAGAAAAACTGGGCTTCGCAGTGGCCATCATTACCTTAAAAAAAAATACTGAAGGAATTAGGGGGGAGATAAGAGGTCAAATTCTCCCAGAACCTTCTTTCATGGAAAGAGTCAATCCCGATGCCTCGGAGTGTCGTGCGGACGCTTGGGGCTGCACGACTGTGCACGCAGTGCTGCACCTCCTGGTGGGGCCCGATTACCCTGAAAGGTGAAAGCGAAGAGACTCAAAGACACAGAAAAGAGCAGGCAGGGGCGAGCCCTGGGCCGTAACAGCCACTTTACTCAGATGATGGGGCTTTTAATATTCCTGAAGCTCTAATACACTTTAATAACCCGATTTTCTGACGCCTCAGAACCGACTGCGGGATTCACTTCAGTGGGCCTGTCACGTGGCTAACAAACAGGGCAAAAGAGCCCAGAACAACTCCCCACCAGACGGGTACAGGTGCACAGAACGCACGAAGCCAGGTTCACCATGGTCCCCGAAGCTCCAGCAGAACCACAAATGGCACCCGGCTGCCCTGTACGCCGTCCTGTAAGCAGCCGGCAGGACGCCCGTTAAGGCCCGCCAGCCCGGGGACGGCACTTGTCAGGGGGCTCCCGCGGTCGTTTCCTGTGCGAGTGCTGCTCTGGCACTCCTCGGGGCGCGGCCTAGCGGCCGGAAGACGTGCCCTCCCACAGGAAGACGAGGGGACCAGTTGGGGCCGCCGTGGGGGCATGTTTGGCATGCCTCCGACTCAGCTGCGGGAAGCCGGGACGCGGCTGGGAGTCCCCGGCCTGGGACTGATCCGACTGCAGCCGTGGGGCGTCACCGCCCAGAGACCCGGAGCCAGAGGTTGGAAGGCAGAACTAACACCTGCACCTCACCTCACGGGAAATTCTACAAAGTCCTGGCTCGGTTGGGCCCCCGACGGCATGCTGTCGACAATCCTTCGGCAGGGCCTCTGTCTCTCTCTTACATTTCACATGGAAAAGTTGCAGGAGGATGAAAGTTTTGCCACCCCAAAATATGCCTTTGGGAGATTGATTTCTAAGCTGGTTACTAAAACCAAAAGACAGAAAGAACTTTTGACCTTCCCCCGTACCCGTGTAAAGAATTCCACTGGGAAGCCCCCGTGAAGGAAGGGAATAAACCGAATGGGGCAGATGGGGAAATGGCCAGCAAGGCCTGTCTGTCCCGGCTCCTCGGCGTCTGCGGTTCCTGGGAGGCCCAGCAGGAGCTGTGGACCCCGTGTGTGCTCTTCCCCCTCTACCTGCTTTTCCTTGGAAACCCCAGACGCCCACCGCCCTCCCTCTCGTCCGGAGTGGCGGGTCACATAAACCCCAACTGCGCAGAGCCTCCCTGGGTCTCACAGCCTTATGGCACCCTCACGTGCGCAGCCCTAAGAAATTTTGGACATTTCCCCCCATCCATTCGTCTCATGAAATGTATTAGCCCAGCTAGAACTTAAAAGGTGGGAGAAAAAGTATTTTTTGTGTTCCTGCAAGTCTTAGATCACTTTTGTCAACAACAGTATGAGGACCACTTTTTCTGTATAAGGTAATATTTAACTAGGGCTATTTTTTTAAAATTAATTAGTATAAAATTTTTGGTAAAAGGAAAGACATTAATGTAAACTTTGTTTCCCTGTGAGCATGAAACTTCTAGAGAATAAAGCTGAAATCAGTAAAATTTTCAGTGTAGCTATATCGAGCATGAAACTTAGCGATTATTATGATTTTTATCAAAAAGTGTATTTTATTTGGAGGCTAAAAAGAGCCTCTGACCCACACTATGACTCTCTTCTTTACAGATTTCCAGATCTCCATCTTTTTAAAAACGCCATGGTCCTTTAGCGGACTCAAAAGTTTTCATTTTCCTTCAAATTTACAATCCTAAAACATTTAAAGCTGCTGGTGGTTTTCTTAACATATCGGCCGTGATGTAGTCCAAGGCAAGGATACAGCTAATGTGGAAACATCCTCTTTTATCTCTAATATTTTCTCTCTCTAAAATAAGTTGTCTTTTCTATTTTTAAACGGTAAGAGAAACGCGAAAACGTACTTTCCATCCTTTACTCCTGCTCATTGTCACATATGTCTCACTTTTTAACGCCTTTGACAATTTAATTACGTCATTTCTTAACAATTCCAAAGGGCAAGGGGGTTTTAACAACAACAACGAACTGTAACTTCCATGGCTGGAAGCCTTCTGAAGGGCAAGAGCTCACTGGCTCAGGAAGGACCCGGTCCCCGAGCCTGAAGTCTCGGTGGCAAAGGTGGCAAAGGCGCTGGGCCCGCGCCCTGGAGTTGGGGGCACTTTTCTACACCACGTTTTGGGGAAGAAAGGAAGTTGCTTTGAAAGCCTTTCCATTGGCTGCAGATAGGGGGTGCGCAGAAGGTGGAGGGAGGCTCGTCCCGGGACAGGTGCAGAGTCCGAGGAAGAAGCGCTGGCTTCTCTGGGTTGGCTGTGGGCGACAGGGACCGGCACGTGTCAGGAAGACGCTATGGCTCCTGGGGGTCCGTGGCCCCGGCTGTTCTCTGCTGGGTAACCATGGAAACAGCCCCCTGGACGTTCATGCGGAGTTCCAACACACACGTGGGAGCGTCAGCAGCCTTCTGTCAGCTGCCCCCCAACATCCCTCTCACCCCACCCCCGTACTAATAGGCAAACTGAGCTGCTGCCTCCCTCTCCCTCTCCAGCTGCCAGTCCTTTCATTTGGATCACATGTCAGAACTTTTTTCTTGTCACTTAGTAAATTATTTCTCAACTCTGATAGGAATTCCTCTTTCACTCCTGCTAAGCATCTTCGAGTTACACTTAGCTTTCTGAGTCACGGGGGAAAAAAGTGACCGCATCCGTTCACCTGACACACTCACTATCATTTGAAATAAGATGAAAAGTCTTGTAATAAAAGGAGGAGCAGCGGTCGAAGGCACAAATGGAGTCTACAAGGCTTATGCACGTCCTTAGAGCAGGAGCAGGCGACGTGCTGCAGGGCCACCGAGCCAGTGCCTAAAGGGACCATCAAACCACGTCCTAACTGCATGAAGGAGCTGTGGTACACATACCCCATGGGGTGTCACCTAGCTATGTGCGAAGAAGTACGCCCTCTGCGACAGCATGGAGGGACCTCGAGAACATCATGTTACGTGAAATAAGCCAGACAGAAAACACCGTGTGACCTCACTCACATGTGGAATATAAAACTGAAGGCAACAAAGAAACAAAAACTCATGGACACAGTCAACAGTTTAGCAGTGACCTGGGGCAAGAGGGGAGGGGTAGGCGAGGAGGGAGGGGGACCCAAATACATGGCGACAGAAAGAGAACGGACCCCGGGTGGTGAGCACATAACGCAGCACACAGACTGAGGATCGCACACCTGGAACCTATGGAATGCTTGTTAACCATGTCACCCCAATAAGTCTAAAAAAAAGTGTCCTAAATCTCAGTAAGCAGCACCAAAGCTACAAACAAACATCCCTAGTTTCAGGAAGCACAGGCACTAAACTTAATTAAATGTCACCTGATAGCCAGTGACAAAGTTTAAAAACTTAAACAGGGACCTCACTTACTTCCGATTTAGAGGCTGCGGTGCTCGTGTGCAAATCAGGGAGGTGGGCGTTCAGGGGAGCCCTGAAAGCAGGTCCGTGCAACAGGGGTTACTGATTTGCCTGGGATTCCGGGGACAATAAATTGCATGTGGCCATCTTACACTTTCAAAGCTCTGAATTTTAGTTTTAAGACGTTTAGGTTCGCATACTCTGTTCTTTCAAGTTCTCTGCAAACTTCTGCTTACGTAAGCAGCTGGGGCCTGAACAACGCTTCCGCTGGTTACACAACGCTGTTAGCAACCAGGACAAGTGGTGACCACAACATCCGTGCAAATACCCTCTCTATCTGCACGTTTACTCTCTGGATGTCCACGTATTTTGTCAATACATTAATATTTTTCAGATAAGCACATACCAGCATGACATCCTCCATGAACACACATAACTTTATTTCTCCTAAAAATGGGCTGATGCAAAAATCTTTCCAAAAGGGAAACCAGTGCGCTTTGCTGAAAAAGCCAAACCTCTACGACACCTAGGACGGAGTGTGTCTTATCCCTGCACGTCCCCAAGACCCAGGACAGTGAGCACCTCCTGCACCGGTCCAGCCCTCACTTCCCTGATCCGAGAGGAGACGACAGAAAAAGCACAATTCCTTTGCTCTCAGCAACCCCACGGGCTAAATAGTGCTGAGCCAGGAGGTAATCCTGGCTCTCCTGAGAGTCCTCTGGGCTGCGCCTCATGTCCCAGGGGAAAGGAGATAGGGAATCCCACAGCTGACACCCGATCTGCAGGAAATACCCTCTTGGCTCTGCCTCCAGAATACGGCTGGCATCCCCACCAGTGACCACCGCCTCCTGCTACCCACCGGGGGCCAAGCAACCATCGCCTCCTGTCCAATTATGTCCTTAGCTTTCGAATTCATCTCCTCATTCCCCCCTACCACCACCCCACCCCCCAGCCGAGTCTCAACACAGCAGCCACGACACGTGAAACCTGCTACGACACGTCAGGTCACGGCCCCCTCGGAAGGAAACCCTCACGGCTCCTCTCTCCCTCGCAGGCTGGCCTTCCAGCACTGCTGCCACCGGCCTACCCTCTCGGGGGGGTCACAGGACGTGTTCCTGCTATTCCATCAGTTCTTTGCCCCGACGTCACCACTAACAGGGCTCTTGCCCGGCCGTGCCATCCGAAATGCACCTCCTTCCTACCTGCCTGCAGTGCCTGTCTCACTTCTGCATGTTTGTCCATCTGCTGCACTGTCTCTCTCTACTTTTTTCACCTCTGAATTGCTTGTCTCCCACTGGCACGCAGACCGTAGGTGGCTCCGGGACAAGAGTTTTGGCTTTGTTTACTTTTCGGAAGTCAAGAACTGTGAGTGGCACAGGACAGTCAGTTAGGACGCATGACTTTAAGCCGAGAACGTGTGCGAATGGGCGTGCTGCGGGCATTCTAGCACATCTGCTGTCCGCTGAGTCAGGCCACCTAAAGACCCCAGTCTACACTGGGGTGCTGTTATCACGTGCTGTGTTTTCAGTGACTTCTGAGGCATCTACTTCTACCTTGCTGTCCCCACGGGAATGTCCCTATCAAAATTCTACCCATCTCTGGTGTCAGGTCAAAAACTGGCCAACGGTTTTCTTGTAGAGAAGTCCTCTAGTTTCCTTAGTTTATTAATGATCTTTTTTTGAATACTCCCAGGTAACAACTTTTCATTTGACAATCATGTACACTTGGCATCTCGTATATTGAAACTGCCACTTAACATGTTGGGTTGAACCATGGGGAATCAGTAATATTAGACCATTTAGTGTAGAAAATGGCAATTATATATATTAATAATTTAACCTATTATTATCCTTATGTAGATAATAATCTACTCTCCAGTCTTATTTTCTGTTTCTTATCGCTGCTGCAAATTTGTTGTGCAGAATGTCCTCTAGAGAAGTCCCGCATACACTCTATGCCTGAGTTAGGGTCCTGTAATGTAGACTAGTTGACTTTGGCACCCCTGGATTACTATCCAAGGAGGCACACTCCTGGGGTCAGGAAGCTTGCAAAGCTTGATGGGTACTGTCAGGGAGAGGGAGTCTTAACGTGTGGACCAAAGGTTTTTGATAATCTGTGATACCTTCTAGGTCAGAAACACCAACTTTAGTCCCCTGACCGCCTCATAAGAAAGCAGCACATCTCAAAACCAACTATCTTGTGTTCCTCTCAGTACAGAGGCAAAACCCAACACCCCAGAACTTGTAAATTTTAATAGCACACCTTAATTCACTGCATGCAATGTCCTGGGAGCCAAGCACTATGATAAGGATTAGACGTCTAGTTAATGTTTAATGTCGTAAGTGAGTTATCAGTGCAGAAATGCTAGTAGGGTTGTTTTGTAAACACGAACATTGTAAGAGACAAGTCCAAAGACCCCATGAGCGTGGTCACCACCGATTCTTGGACTGACGTTTTGACACTCAGCCCCGATTGCCCCTGCAGCTGATTTCTTGTCACTGGGAACTCTCAAGTGATCTAGGCACATTCTCTGCCTGGGATTAACACTGGTACAGGAGAGACTCAGGACAGACGAGTCCCTCTGCAGAACTCCTCAACTCTAAATACAATTCTTGAGCTTCATTGGAGCATTTATGGTGTCATAATGTCAAGTGCTTGTTTTGTCTGTCTCCTTTCTGGCCATGCATCAGTAAGTTCCCCAAAGTACTGAACTGTACTGACACCATCAAGGAGTGTCATGTGGACCGCACCGCTTCCCCCACTCACTCTATGACTCCTTGGCTCTGACTAGGATCCTGGCAGCAATGTGGCCCCTGTGCTGTGCAGAGATGAACAGACTCAAATTGCAAAGGCTGAGACTCAATTTGTGAAGACTTGGGCTACACCGGATATACCGAGCAAATAAATGATCTGTAGGAATTTTTACAAACAAAATCCCCCTCTGAGAGGCCGTTAACAAAGAAGGAAATAGGGTCTGTCACAGCAGGGGCACCTTGAGAGGAGATGAAACACTGAGTGTGGAAGAGACCGAGCACTGGGTCCTCACAGCAAAGGCTTTTCTAGAAATAGGGCTGCTCCCCTGGTGGGACTCCAGATAGGTTGTAAATGTGACTTTTTGTACAAGGTCATTTTTTCTGCTAAAATGTTAGGTCCTTGAGCCCACCTTCTACGTCCCCTCCCACATGCTTTTTAAGGCAAATGGATTGCGCCAAATAATTAAATATCACTTAAATGTCCAAAGAAAACTTACTGTGGCAGAATGGAAAGAAAGGATGTCCACAACAGGGGGAGCAGAGGTCTGCAAATCGATTACCTCAAGCTTTGGATTAACCTGTATACGTACATAAAAAAAGTTAACGTTATATTTTTCTACCACAAGAAAGTGGATGCTATTTGTAGGGCATTTCCTAATATATTCTAAAATTAAAATATATTGGCAAATTCATTAACATGGATATAAACATTTTAAATAAAATATGAGTATACTGAACCTACCATTAAGAAAAGATCATCATGATCAAGGAGAATTTATTTCAGGAATAAAAAACTGATTTCACATTAGAAAATGAAATCAATATAATTCACCTATAAGGGGATTTAAAAAATAAAATAAAATGACCCACCTCAAAAGATGCAGAAAAAAATCCTAGCCAGTTTATTAAGACAAGGATATAAAAGATGTTAAGATGTAAGAATTGAAACAGAAAAAAGAAAATAGTCATTTTCTATAATATAATTGTCTATGGAGAAATCCTAAAAGATCTACTGCTATATCATTACAAGTAATAAGAGAATTTACTACATTGAAAGTCAATATACAAAATCAATTGCATGTCTATACTTCAAGACAGTTAGAAATGTAAATTTAAAAAAGATATTATTTATAATACCACAAAAATTTAAATACATTAGAATAAATATACAACAATGTGCATGGCCTTTATGGAAAAAAATAATAAAACTCATGTAAGAACACTGCAGACGGCTTAAACTAAATAGAAAGCTACACCACAAGGAGCTCAAATGCAGAGCCTTATCTGCAAAATAAATATAAAAAGAAAATAGTACCACAAATCAATAGAGGAAAGATGATTTATAGTTGAGAAAACTTACAAAGGTGGACAGCAGATAAACTTGAAACCTAAGTGTTATGTTAAAATTATAAAATTAATAGAAGTAAAAGCATAATAGTATCTTTGTGACCCAGGGTTAAGGAGGACATCTTAAATGAACACAAAACCATAACAATCGATGCATCTGATTATATCCAATTTAAGGATTTTTGTTTAACAATCAGATGATGGAAGAGGAGATAGTATGATGTCTAAAACTAAAAAAGGGCAAATATCTAAAATATATAATACCCATAAATCAATGTGAAAAGACAATAATCCCCCCAAAAAATTATAGAAAAGAAACACTGACAGCCATACAAGAAGAGATTTTCAGAAACATTAGTAATTAAAAAAGAAAGCATTAAAGCAAAATACAACTTGACACCTATTAAATTGCAAAAACTAGAAAGCTCAATGATGCCAACATCATTTATAACAGCATTGTTTGTCATGGCAAAAAACAACAACAAAACACACCACCACCACCACCACCACCAAAACCCACAGCCAGAAATCCCCAAATATCTATTGTGGAATAATTACACAAATCGTGGGAATTACTACTGTGGTAAATTAATGGAATCCTACACAGCAGTGAATGGAATGAAATACAATAATGTATAATGAATGAATCTCAGGATTTTAATGTTAAATGAAAAAGCAGACTATAGGAAAATAGGTTCAGTATGATTTCATTTATATAAAATTTACAACCATCCAAAACTAAATAATACTTAATTATAGTCTCAAATATACAGTGGCCCAAAAGTAGGTATACAGTTGAATCAATGAAATTCATCGCAACAGAGCCAAGTTCGTGTAGTACTGTGTGTCACAGTGTACTGACAGACTCCAGGAATGGTGCAACGTTGATGGAAGACATTTGAGCACTTACAAGATTAAACAGTGTGAAACAAATGTGAATGTAATAAGCAATGTAATAAAATGCAAATAAACTATATTATATCCCTACTTTTGGGCCACCCTGTGTTTTGCAAATACTAAATCAAAAAGAAAAGCAAGGGAATAATTAACAAGACTGGCAACTACTTCTGAGGGAGGTTATTTCCAAATCAGACAAGAAATGAAACCACACCATCACCAAATATTTATTAAACACTGTGACTACCAACAAGCAAATGAAGGGTCATAAAGATGGCGGGACTTCATCCGAAATGAATGGTATGAACAGTAAGTGCACTAAGAACCTCAGGAAGGAGAAGACTGAGCACCTAGTGAGAAAGGCTGCGTGTGGAGGAAACAGAGCTCAAGCTGGCTCCTTGGAAGGTTTCGAAACCAAAGCCAAACGGAGCGCTGGCCAGGAGGTAAAAGTGCTCCTGAGCAGGGAGGGGAACGCTGATAGGACTCTTACACATCAGGGGGCTGTCAAGGGTCCAGTGGTGAAGGGTAAAGGGATGTGGAAGGGCACAGAAAAACTGAGGGCTAAATGTGCTGTAGAAAGATTAACCTGACAGAGAATGCTGAGCATCAAGAATACAGCAGGGACATCAGGGAAGGCACCATCGTGACAGTTCTGGGCTGTGGTGGTGATCGGAACTTTTATAATTATCCAACCGATTGTGTCAGAGGCAGCGGTTTACGTGCCCAGTAATGTACGTGCTACAGTAAAGAAGAGATTAAGACAGTGCACGGTGAGAATGGGGGACCACCGCTCCGCCTGCTGACACCTTTGTTCCTTTCGGGCTGTCCCACAGAGCAGAACACACAGCCCCCCCCCCCCCCCCCATCAGAGTCCAGAGTTAAGGCAAAGGTAAGAAACCTGCGGATGACCTACTTTCCTTTCAGTCTACCAGCTGTCCAGACACTGCCGGCAGGTGTCCTACTCTCTTTTGTCTACCGCCACCTGGTGGCGCGGACATGAAATTCCTCACCTATGAAATACACAAGCGGGTTTTACCACCTGAAATTGGAACTGCTCAAAAAATCTAAATCCCACGGTAATAAATGGCCAGCCTCTCTCATACAGAAGTCCTTGAACTTCTCTACACGGTGGGAAGTGGCACTTTACTGTACTGTGGTACAAGGTGCTGTCACAATATGTTAAATGAAGCAGGACTTTCTTGGTAAGTAAAAGTTTGTAGTCTTCTCTATAAAAAAGATACACCGAGGAGGTGAACCTACTAGCTGTGTTAAGTTCTTTGCTAGCTCATCTCCAGGAATACGAACAGTACCTTCGAGCCCGCCATTTTCATTAAAGGGGATAACCCTGGAATAACAACGGTTGCCCGAAATGCGGTGGACTGCCTTAACAGAGGCTGAGCTCTCCGTCGCTGAACCAG